>JABFQD010000280.1:0-30141 GCA_022817045.1 Psix sp. ZL-2020
GTTTCTGTATAATAATTAATATAACACACTATAATTTGTATCCTAAATACCAAAAAAAATTAACAGTTGTTCTTAATTCTCTCATATAACAAAAAATGAGTCCAAAACATACAACAAATAAAAATCAATCAAAATAAAAACAGCGTAAACATCCCCTACTAAATACCGTATCGAAATGACATATGTACAAAAGGAAATTTCACCAAGAAAAGCCCCGGTGCATATTTTCTCATGACGAATGTGTCGACGAAATGAGGCCGCCGTAAGACACCCGGTATGAACGACGCTTTTATATTCAGAGTTGGTTGCTCCCTACCTTCTGACCTGTCGGTTACGTTATTTCTCAAAACGTCCATCCCTTCTCTTTGTGGGCTTGTCTAAGTCATTTGAGCGGCAGAAGCTAATGGAACCTTCTTTACAGGCGCCTGTTTCCTACGCACCAGTAAAAAGAAAACAAGAATCACTCCAAGCCTTAATAGAATAGCTAGCCAAATTTAGCAATATTTTGTGTGTATATACTCGCAGGTGACCTCCAATTCATGACCGTCCTAAGTTTTCTTCATTTGCCCCGTTATTAAAAATCACCCACCTAATTTCGGATTCGGAACATTAAGTGTACGTGCTTTTTTTACCAACTCAACAGCACGTAAAAAACTGCACGTACATTAATTCGATCTGATTTCCAATGAGAATAGCAAAAATCGTTTCTCGTTTACATTGTCATTCGATTAGAGGCAGCATCGACAGATAATCTGCCGAAAAAGTCACGTATTACAATCGCATAAATGATCATAAATCATCGGATAAAAAGTGGCATTGTTCGCATGATCAGATCGCTCGTAAAATTGGATTAAAATGAGCGAACGTTTGCGTCCCCACGATTGGAATCCGGTCCGAAGAAAGCGATCCACGTAGCTCGTTTGTTTACTCTCATCGGTTTCGGATGGCTCGCTGCGCGGGATGACGAATGGCGGGATGAATGGTGCGCATTCATCAGTACGACAAAAAGCTGTTAAAGGCGCTTTGGTGTTACTTTACAAGCGGAACTTGGCGTTGTGAGAATCGTCATCCAAGCGCAACTGACAATGTTTTTCGACTAAAAGTCTTTGAGTTGGTTTGTATGAAAAGATGTCAAAAATCGCAGAGGCTACTTCTGCGTCAGAAGCACATGCAGTGTCAGCTCGTTAGCGCCTGAAAACTAAATTTCACGCACTTTCGTGTCAAGAATATTCTTCAAATTATATGGAATATGTAGCAAAGAGCAGTCATGATAATGCTGATAGCAGTGGTTCAGGTGCGCGGTAAAAAGAACACGCCGGACTTATAAGGTGCACGCGAACGCAGCCGTGTCCATTCAAAAATGCTGAATGGACGTGCGCCTTGATTTAAAACGACGCATCCTCATAAAACGACTACTTTTTCTCATTCCGCTTATTTGTCAGAAACACGTATCGATTTGTATATTGATTTTTTTATTAGCTTTACGTGTACTGGGGTTATCTCGGCTGAATATCTCGAATTTTATATTTACAATCGATGAAGCAACGTCAGGTGAATGCGATCTTAAGAACCGGGTTTTGAACCAATCTTACTCGTATTCTTAAATGACTGCTTTATGTAAGCGCTTTTTTCTTTTTATAAATATCGATTTGTTGAAAGTAAGCATGGAAACATTATTTTATATGGCACCAAGAATTTAGATTCTTACTGTTACGTGAGCGTAAAATATTTTTATTTAGTTATGGGAAAATGAAAATATGGAAATATATTAACAGTTAATTTTGTTGATTCATAGAAATAGACGTTTGAAGTACATTATCGGTAAATTAGGTAACTTGGGCGTGAGTCATACTTTTAGTATTGCACATTTAGTTTTTTGTTTTACAAAATGACCGGTACTTTCAGATAATAATAATTGGTACGTTTCATTTAGAAGTATGCTTCGTCGATAATTTTTATTTTCAAAATGCGTAATGATGTATAATGGAACGTGTTTACGATTGAAAATTTAAGAGAAAGGCGATATGTATTATGATCGCGCGTTTGTTTATGAAAGTCACATGACTTTCTACACACATGAAATTACACTGTTTATCGACTTTAAGCTTTCATCATTTTCAAAACAATGAATACGTTTTTACCATAATAACAGTATTTATATATATATTTTTAAATTCATAAATAAAGAGCGCGATAATTTTGCTTTAAAAATTGTTCAAATTATATGTTTTAAATCAAAAGAATTACCTTTTTTAGCATGACACGTAAAATTTTTTTGAATTGAAACGTCAGCTAATAGAATCAAGTTCTAAAAAAGTGTATTAGGCAATCTTTCAAAATTGTTCGACAGCAATTTGTCACCGCTATGACATAAAAATCTCTTTGCTGCTTCATGCGTCATTAAATATATCGTTTATAAAAATATAATAAATCCATTTTAGTTGCGCATAAATTATGTTTCACGCATGGCCTTTTTTATTTAGGTAGGGTTGGCTGCAATAATTGTTAAAATGTTGGCACACGGCTGGCCTGCGAATCAAGAAACGGAAGTCGACGATTCCTGCACGCGAGTCTCGTCGCTGTTATGTAATGTTTTCATTTAATATCTTTATGAGTAGCGCGCAAGAATGATGAGGTTTTCCGTTTTTAATAATGTACTCGGGCGCCACCTGAGCTCCGTAATTCTCACAAGCGTCGTGTAACTTCGTCGGTCGCCACTTTTCTCGACTCTCTTTTTATTTTACGTTCTTTTTCTTCGTTCGTTTTTTAACCTTTTCCGAGACCACCGACTCGTCATTTTTCGTCGCGCTCGGATGAATGCCGGCTACGCTACCACCACTTTTCTTTCGTGAAATTGGGAAATTACGACCAAAGCATTTTGTTTTTACTGTACGATAGATAGAACGTTTTCGAAACCAGAAAATAATTAGTTTCATAACAATTGATTTTTTTAGATAAAAATCAAACTGAAAAAAAATATGTTATATATTTAATATTCTCACATGATTTGTCATGATCAGTGGCAAATGAGATAAAAAGCACTTTTTGAATATATGCATTAATTATTATATTCTATCGACGTCTCATTTCATTTTATTGCATGAATAAATCTGGATGATCAAAGTAAAAATAAGATTCTCTCATTAGAAATGTATCGGTGCATAACTGTCATGATCGCAGCATATTTAGTTAATTTAAAGAATGTTAGAGACATTTTTGATTAATTCTAATTCCTATTTTGTTAAACTATGAGTTCTTTTTTGAATCACACTTATGCGTTTTATTGTATACAGTGTTATGTGTCACAAAATATACTCCGCAACGATAAGAAGAAACTTGAAATCCAGAACGCGAGAGAATCAACCGGTCCGCAGAAAAAATTCAAACGAATGTCTTTGGTAAAGCGTAAAAAACCTGTCCAATTATTTCAAATAAAAATGTTTGCTCCTTCTTATCTAGAGATAAATAATTAATTGAACAATTTGAGATGATTTAAACGCTGATTAAAATAGTTTTGACGTCGTTAATTTCCACATTCGTAAATGTCTTACAATGAAATGTCGGGCTTCAGCAGGTGATCGTGCAATTTTGTTCGGTAGTTAAGAAGTCTTTCATGCCGTAACATAAAGAATGAGGGGCATTCAAGAAGACATGCGGTCGAACATTTTTTTCTAAATTTAAATATGCACTTTGGTCAATAACTTCACAGTATAATCAGTTAAAATCAGCTATGTGATCTTTAACAAAGAGATGCGGCTCTTCGTTAGTGGGCAATTTGTTTTTATCTAAATAAAAGAAATTAATTTTCATAGTTTAGACAGTCATTTTTTTAAAATAATGTCATTTTTCTAAAATAAAAAATTAGCTTTTTTATTGAAACACTTTATGACATTTCAAAACTCTGTGTAAATTACACCATTAAATATGATGCTAATGTGAGACAGAAGAGGAACATTTTCATCTATTTTTGGCTATTCATATATTTGTGGCCTTCGAAACCATGACCAATGTAACTGGTAGCTAAGATACCGACTGCATAGAATACTGGAGAACATACCGGAAATTCGAGAAACATTATACGGTTTGTTTGTGCGGTTTCAGGTTTACTCAGCGGGATTTTTCCGAAAATGTATGCAATTATGGCACATTATTATCATTTGTTTCCACTTTCCATAAATATTGTAGAACATTACCGAGTATTTTATGACACTTTTTTTCTTATAGCTTTTTCTCTGTAGGCTAGAAAATATAAAGTTAGACCTGTTAATTTATGTAGAACGTCAAACTCATTTCTAAAATATAACGTTTTGTAGCGAATTTATAAGTATCAGGTTACAGTTTAAGATGATTCAGTGCTAGATTTAATGTTTATATGTGAAATTGTGCAAATAAGTTTTAAAAAATATATCCTTTGGTATTAAAGGAAAATAATGGTACATTAGTTCTTCTTTGTTAAGCTTAATATATGAAAACATGAATTACATTGAAGATATAATTATAACACTCTGCAATCCATTTCTTTAATTCAGTTCAAATCATGGTTTTATTTTTCTTTCATACATCTCACTAATTGCATTGAAAAATGTATTTTAATCCGAGCTTAGAATGTCTATTTATTTAATTATATTTTATTTGAAAAAATTAATTTAAATTATTTTAAACTGTTTTAGGGATTACAAACGTATATCATATAAAGAATTCTACTGTATTAATAACAATACTTTTCAGTGTAATCCGATTTATGAAAATTAAACCACAAAACGGAAATATTGGTTATTCACAAATGAAAATTGGATAAAATATTTTCTACTACGTTAATAAACTTTGTGATAGATAATAATGACATGACGAATATACAATACAGAATATAAAATAAACAATTTCAATCAGAAAAAGAGAGAGCGGAAACGAGAAAAAAGAAATTGAAGAATGCTGAATATTTAAAAACAAAAATAATAAACTAATATACAGCCAATTTCATGCATGTAGAAAAAAGCTATCGCATTATGGAAAATTATATTCCGAATCAATTCGCTATTATCTAGGCACGCTATATAGTGGCTTATCGACCGCGGCGGATATTTTACTTAAACTACAAATTTTGCTACAAATTTCACAGAATTTGAAACGACTCCTCTCAATGGCTTTGCGGTCTTCGGAATGTAAAATAGCAAAGTTGATCGGTCGCGTTGAATAAGGCATTCGTCCTTCTAAGAACGTGACTGCGATCTTATAACGTCACTGGTCCAAAAGACGCGAAATTCTGCAGTATAATTTGAATTAAATAGAATCTTTCTGCTGAGGACAACCTCCGAAAATATATAAACCCAATTTCACTATGAAAATTTCCATAAACCATTCAAATAATAAATCCGTGTAATTTAGACGAGCCATCCACATTGCAAGAAAAATATATTTTGCTTGAAATATGAAAAATGAAAAACGTGCCATAGAAAAAAAAGTACTGAATTTCCAAGTCTCGTTAAACGAGGTTACCTAGCAGGAAGTTACTAAATAATATGTTGAAATAGTATAAGGATCGACGGGGAATGTCTCTGGCGGATATAAGGCTGAGGTTGAAGGTTTAAAGTGCGCAAAGCGGTGAAATTTTCACAAGCCATATTAGCCGGAGGCGCGTTGACTTCGAGATTGTGCTTGGCAGCCCCAGGAGAAGGGCGACCACCCCAGGCGCACAATAGCATTGTGCACGAAGTAACATAATGGCGACGGTATTATAAATGAACGTTTGCAACTAATTTGAGACAAGCCGTGGAACGTTCCGTCGACGAACCCACTGCACCGTGCGCGTTATGTCCCGCGTGATGCAAGCGCACACGTATTACACAAATATATATGAGTTTTTTCTGTCGTGCCTTAAAAAATTGATTAACATTACAAAAGAGCCGAATGCGCTTTATTCGAAAGACTTTGATGTCTAAATCCGTGAACATCCTATTTAAATGACACATCACAGGTGACTCCTGTGACCCTGATTCCGAATATTGAGGACATCGCAACTTGGGGACTTAATCTCTAAATCTTTGTTGTACGTGGGACAAATGTTGTTTTGTTCAAAGCCTAGAAAATTCATATTTACATTCGACTTTCAACGGTTTTAGAGGTATCATAATCAATTGCTTCCAAATGAAAATAAAGGCAAGTATTTTGAAATCGAAAAAGATTGATCTGATCAAAAATGAATGTACCGAGATCAATGTGACATGGGAAAAGATGCGGAATTGAATGAAGCTGAAGCAAATGGAAGTGACGTTATAGTTACGAAATATTAAAGTGAATATCGTTTTCTTATTTCGGGTCTGTTTATTCAATGATTGGTCCAATAGAATATAGTTTTTGAAAAATACGTCGTAAGGGAAAAGAATATTTTTATGTCAAGCATCGCAACGGAACATTTTTATATACCTTTATGAAAAATTGGTTAATATCATTCAATACCTAGTATTAAATGGTATATTTGTTTTAGTGCATTACCATGCACAATAATAGTTTGTTAATGTCTTTTTGAGGGCACTAGTAAAATAATATAAAAGAACAAAATTTGTATGCATTTGAAACGTGAAATTGATTAGGCCAGCTTAATTATTCTTCGTATAACTTATTAGTTTACAAAGTAATTCATATTATATTACTGAATACATATAACATACACATTACACAAAAATGTAATTTATATAATGATTACACGAAAGGAAATATTCAAAGTAACTTTCGGAAAATAAATTTTTGTTCCAAGTACTAACTGTGTTCTATATATAACGGAACTAAAATGAGACATCTTTATTGAAACAGTGGAGAAATTCGCATCAGGATGAAATCTCGTCAAAATGAAAAAAATAAGAAAGCGTTCAAGCGAATCGATCTGGCTTCACGCGTGGTAGAATTTCCTCGTTGTATTTTTTTCTCAGATACTTTGCACAGAAACGTCCCTTCTCGCAACGTCTTAAGGAGTACTGTGAAAAAGGGAGTTGCAGATAAAGAGTCAATGGGTCCTGAGAGGGTTAACTGGTCCGGACAATCGTCGCTTCTTTTCCGGGAGGATCTATGGTCACTTCTGAAAGTCTGAAAATTTGTAATATTCTCAATGGCGCCTGGGGATTCGTAGGAATCGAATGTTTACTTGGGTGAAAATGCATGTCTGCGTGCGATCGCCAATGATTATACGTAATACTAGCTCTGTTACGAAGCGATAATGCGGGGCCGAAGTTTCTGCCGCCCGCATTTCGCAATATCGACTCACATTTGTAATGCGCGTTGTTCAATATTGCAGTTCAGAGCTCGTTATATGTGAGGTACAACGGAAACGATGAATAGGGTACCGACTCGGTACACATTACGGGAAGATAACTGCGGAATATTAATAATAGAGGTTTATAGAATGTAATAATATTTGCAGGAGGCAATGCGAATCCTGCATGGCGAAAGAGATATCGGCGCTGTTAGCGTAGGAAATCCCTAGCACCGATTGGTCTGGGTAAGATATAATCGCGAACTCAAATGTAGCTGTTAAATACATTATTTTTCAAACGCCATGCAGCGCCAAGTGAACAGTATTGATCCCGCCGCGCTCATTGTAAGGTGACGGCAAAATTAAGTAAATACACGCTCAACTTTGTGCACCGAAGATAAACACTTGAACTCGCAACGTCCCATTTATGCGACGCTTCCATTCAATTCGATTAAAATTCGCGTAGTTTTGTCAGCATAAAAGTTTCGCTAAATTAGCATTCAAATTATGAAAACTCGTTATTTGCACAGCCAGAGAATATAGCAACATATAAAAAGCAACCTTTATGGGGTAAAATATGAAACTTCAACATCATTTTCCAATATTTTAATTATAAATTAATTATTTACATTGTAAAATTAAGATTTAATTATTAACTCAAAAAATAAAAGCAGGTATTCATTAATGAAACAAGTGACCGGATGGTAGAATGATGTTATGAAAATTCATCACTCGACTGTTGATCAATTTAATATCATTTCTGAGCCAACCATAAACATATGACTAAATAAATATTTCGATAACTGTTTCATTTTAAGCCAGACCTAAAATGACATCACAAGTGTCTGCCGGACTGAAAAATATATTTCGGTTTGTTAAAAAAACATCGAACGGTATCCTATCTCGAGGCCTGATTGACACTTGCAAATAGCATTCCCACGCGTGTGAAATCTATAATGATTTATTTCTGGCTCAAGAAAATGATTTTTTGTGAAAAATCAAGCTGGTATCTTTGTGAGCTCAAACTATTCAATTGAGATTAAACAATATATTTTATCACAGCTTTATTCAAATAAATTTTTTTCTTACCGTAACTTTCCGACGCCTTTATCTAATATAAACCATATGATAAAAGAAACGACATGTCTTCTCGCGAGAAAATTGACATTGCTCATTATATCTTTCAACATGATAATAAAATTCTATTATAAACTAACGAATATAATTTACTTCCCGTTCCCTCGCAAGCACTTAGCGGGGTATAAAAGTAGCCATAAACAGCATAATAAAATTGGCCAATTAAGAAAACATCGAGTCTCTATAACTCTTGGTTAACTCTTGGACATCTTTATAGAGTTACCTTATGGCTATTTACATTCCCGCGCAATCATCATTTGCGTTTGAACATCTTCTTTTGGGCCGGTTTTCTGCGCCAACAAGCTGTAAAAGAAATACAGAGAACTTTGAACCCTACCAAAAGAACATCATCTTTCAGGAACAATCGTTTTTTTTAACGACACGAGCAGGGTGGAACTTGTTAGGTGCTGACAAGAAGACGCGCCTTTTAGATCTCTTGAGCGCTTCCGTATCAACGTACACGCAGCTTGAAACGGACCGTAGGGGTTCCAAGCAAAAGTGGCAAAGCGTCGTAAGGCGCACAGCTGCAAGGAAACGATGATCTAGGCTCATCCAGAAGTCAAGAGGCAACAAGCCAAATCTGGTTTGCTCAAGCTCTTCCGGTATTGAAGCAGCTTTCTTAGGCGCAAGTCTTCGAGCGAATAGCGTTTCCACCGCCGATCGCAATTTGGTCTTTCGCCAGAACAGAGACCAAAGAGATATTTACTCTCAAGGAAAAATGTTAATCTGTGCTGACATTTTTAATGCTTTTTTCAATCCCTTAATTCACGTTTGATGTATTTCCGACTGAAGTATTGTTTGTTGAGAGAAAATAAATATTAGTATGAGAATAAATATTATGAAAACGGATTGAAATCGCTCAAATAAAAATGTTAAATTTGTTTTATATAGTGACTGTTTGAAAATGTAGTTTTAAGAAATTGACGAATACTGAATAGTTATAGATTTAATATTTAAAGTGTTCCCATTACAAACATAAAAAAACCTACCTGTTGTAGGTTAATGTCTTAGCACCGGAAGTCTAGAAGTGACCGAGATTTACGGAGATGAAAAGAAATCTCCGCCTCCATTTCTCATTCGCTGTTTTGATACTATAAATTTGAAGCATTTGCACAATGAAATAAAACTAATGGTTTGTTAGACATCGTGGATAAACAAGAATATTTTTTAGTATTTTATTATGAGGTATTCATTTTTTATAGGTACTGAATCTATAACGCAATAAACGAAATAATAGTTGGCTATGCAAGGTATTTGTATTTAAGGTAGACTTTAATGTGCCCATAAAATGATCATAAATTTGATATACATGATAATTTTAGCACACAATATTGTTAATAATTGATTGTGACTTATTAATTCTCGCGAATAATGTAAAAATTAAAAACACATAGTAACATCGTCTAAGATAAAATGCCTCTTATTAGACATATTTAATCAGTTTGCATTTTTCTCACTGATATTAAATATAAAAATCAATATTATGATATTGATCAAAACGAAACAACCAACTTCAATACATGAATTCAAAATTCTTCTCAGAACTAATCGTCAACAAACAAATGTTTTTAAGAAATGTTTTTACAGCTGAGAGCTTCTCGGAGCTGAACAAATTCGAGCGTCAGAAGAGAAGAAAATAGAAGTAATTGCCTCGCCCGAGAATCTGGTTTTGCGGAATGTCTCATCACATTATAAAACCGACAATTATGAAATTTGAATGTGCGATTCTAAAATGTGTTCCTGAAATCTAATTCTCTTCAACTTTCGCGTAATAATAATTATGATTCGTGCACCTTCTATTCGCGTAAATGCCATCTATCATACGTTTAAATTCCTCCACAAGAACATAAATATTGCATTGAGTACGTCCAATCACAATGAGACAATGGAGCTTAACAAAGCGAGCTCTTAGAGACGCGCCCTTTCACCTCACAAGGCTGTTTATGGCAGAAACGCTATTATGAAAAAACGGACCCCTCTAATTAATTGCGAACACAAAAGTGCCTACTCTCCGCGTCTTCGCGCGACACAACGAAATCCTTCTAAAAGAAAGGAATATCGCGAACCCTTTTGCGTTGAGACCATTTCTGCGAAATCGCCGGTATAGTCAAAGAATTATCCATTTCGCGGCGTGTACGACGTGAAAAATGATACCACCGGACTGGATTACATTATCGTTGAGAGATTATACATCTGATTCAATTGCTGCTTGTACCCAGCTCCATAGACACTAATTCGATATGCATCTTTGCCCCCTGGAATCGATAATGTTACTGAACATGGAAGAGATCGTGAACGCGCCATCGCATTACTCGAACGAGCCAACAATTTCATAATTATTAGCTACCAAAAACCCAAAGCGAAGTTTCATACAATTGATAACCGCGATTCCACATTGCAAAAACCTACGTGTTCATAAATACCAATCATGGAAACTTGTAAATGGTTGGTCATAAAGCACACGAAGCGTGGTCCCGAAGCCACCCCAGCATGTTTCTCGATACTTCCTCAAAGTGCCATAAATCGCCGGCATCGTTTAATTCCCATAAGATAAAATCGGATACACCGAGGCTTGCACTTTTTCGTACATACATTCTGGTAATTTATGCCTCCTTGAAAACGCGGCTGCCGACCTTTACAAATTAGCACATTAGCGTTCCCGGGACCCAGCTGCATCCCCGCTTGTTCATCCTGTAGGACCAAGATCAGCACGCACGTCTTGTCATACATCACTTCACGAGTTATTCCGCCCGCGTGCGGGGCGTTATCAAAACAGTTGATGAGATAGTATTTTCCCTCGAGGGGTTTTAATGAAACGACGCCCGAAGCAAGGTTGCTAGAATCCGCGGCATTTAGCCATCACGTTTAAACTGACGTAACCGCGACATAAACAAAAGCGAAGAATCCGAAAGCCCCAGCAACCAACTCGATTTGTTCGCTGGCATGCGGCATCCGTCGGAGGACATTCGAATACACAGAATAGTATTATTTATGAGTGCCAGGTTAAGCACATCAAGTGCCACGGATATCCCGAGGAAGCGGGGAACCAGCGAGGGACAAACGAGGCCGCTCATTTTGCATGCCAAGCATCTTTAGGCTCTTCTCTACTCCAATGGCTCGTGCACACGATAAAGTTCTTCGTTTAGCGCCGAACAAATAAATAGTTTTATGCGCCTAAATCCATCGCCCAACACACATATGGAAACTCCAATAACATTGGCGCCTTCATCACGGATGCGATGATAACGTCCCTTTGACAGCGGGCTGTACTGTCTCAGAATTCTCCGGCTCAAATATAACAAACTTTTTTCACCAGCTCAAACAATGACGCGCCACCGATAATGTGTATTCGCCGACTGCGCCGGCGGAGTGTCGCTGCGCCAAAAAAGAGCTCACCCGACCGGATCTTTGATGTCGCGTGGAATGACAGCTAGCTGAAGGAGAGTCGGATTTTCTTAAGCGGAACAAGTTTCGACAATTTCCTTTTGTTTCGGTGGAAATTGTGTCTTGAAGAGGAAGACTGGAGAAATTTAGTGATTCTTCGGCATGTGAAATTACTCAGACTGTTGACCTGAAGTTCTGGAAACAGATGTTCCTAACGCTATACTTTCCAACCAAATGTTCTATGACGATTTCTTTACCGGGCGCTTTCAGATTAAATATCTGACATGTGCTTCTGAATATTTTTTACATAAATATAAGCAGCAGTCTTTATATCATGTGATAAATTTAGATATTACTATAGCATGAATGATCTCGTTTTATTTTAATCCTGTTAACGATTTACTAATTTCTTTTATTTTTATGAAAATGAAATTTTTTTCACTCCGATGAAATTTGTTGTAACGTTTTAATAACATTTTTAATGGAATTCTCTGTTTCGTTATCTGTATTTTTGATTGTATCTATTGAATTGGATTTCAATAATACTGGAATTCATAATTTGCATTTGAAGAAATATAAAAATTGATAAATATTTATTTACAATTTACACATTGGTACATATTGCTCCGTTTTTCCAGTTCGTTCATTCAACAAAGACTTTGATGGAGTCTTGTGGTTTTTACAGACATTTTAATTAATACCGTTTGAACGAAACTCTTCTCTTACGTGTTGTACATCGAGTCATACAGTTTGCGTGCTAGCAGCGGGAGACGTATGTACAGTAACACGTCAGTCGCAGAGGTTTGCTGCAATTTAGGTTTAGGAACTCCTGGTGCAAAACGAGTTATGGTTACTTTTCTCCCATGAAGTCGTTTGACCATATTCACCGACGTTCAAAGGGTCCACTCCAGATATTTCTAATTAGAATGAGCTCTATTTTCCCAACATAACTGTTCACGTAATTTATGTTTAAAGGCTATATGAGTAAGAATCTAACTTTTTATTAGTTAGAAAATTGAGTATTTGTGAAAATCAACGTTAATTAGCTGTCCTCGATTCTTTCCGTATTCATTATACATGTATCCCCGAAACCGTTCATTTAAGTTTCACAATTACAGATCAAAATTACTTGATGCTTCGTCTAGCGTATCTTTTTTGATTTTCATATAATTTTCAATCCGTTAATTACTTATACGAGTACATAATGCATGTACATTTACAGACATTGATGATAATAAATAACCTTGAAACGGGAGCCACCTCGTTAGATGAAACCTCTCAACAAAAGATCATGAATTTCATTTTACCAGCACAATAAACAGTGGCTACATTTATTTTCATCTCTATTTCTGAAGCACATTTTCCTCCTCATTGGAGCCACTTTTGTAATTACATGGCAGACTTTTTCGGTACACAGACGGTTAAACAGTTGATTCGACATACAAATATGAGCTCGTGCGATTACGATTTGAGTTAATGAAATTCGATGCTTTCTCCATTTCTCTCTGTCTGTCCATCGTACAACAAATGCACGTACTTTTGTCACTTCAGGACCTCGGTGCTGTCAGAAAAAGAGCGCCAGCACGTCGATCCACGCACGTGCGCATGCCAATCCATTATCTGAATTGGCTTATTGAAATTTCTTCAGCTGACAGGCAATGGATGGAGATTCATTCATTTGGATACACTTGCAGATGCACGCTGGAGACATGTACATATGCCCGTACGTTCCATGCGCGTATTTAGTGCACTACGAGGGGTTGGTGTCCGACCATTTAATTCCGTGACTCCGTATCTTGCCTGGCTTCCCCAACGAATCTTAAAGGAATTCAGCGAACCTAAACTTTATTTGAATCATTCCGTATCGAAGATTTATGGCTCTTCTAGTTTAATTTATTTAATGCAACATTCCCTCGGGAACACAAACTTCTAGCAAACGTTCATCGTGGCTTCACGATCGTCCGAACACTTATATTCGAACACTTTTCAACTCTGTCAAACTGTCTCAAATGATCGAATAATTTCGAAGCGCAACTCGGAATCGATCATAAAGTGAAATTCAATGCGCTATGTCAAGAAATTTATTCGTCATCCGGAGTTGTCAATGTGCACGTAAATTCGAATAGAAATCGGATCTGATCAGGGGCTTCGGAACACGCATAGACATGCAGCTTAAAAGCAACTTGTCGGAATCTTTGCTCTCGTCGTCGCCCAGTGTGCCGCGTACTTTGCGGCTCCCCTTAACATTGCCGCACATTTCGCCGTTTCAACGTTCATGAACTGGCGCGCTGCGAAAATATATATAGAAAGATATCGCCTCGTTGTCTGATCCTTTATTTGCATTTTGGATCAAGCGAAACATCCATGGGCGTATAAAATTTTTTATAGACGGTTGCCGAAATTTGAACTAACATCCGCGTTAAGTAAATACGCCAATTCATTGTTCGGTCTATATAAGTGCTAGCTTCGGGCAGAATTCTCGATTACGATCGCGCGCTGGCGATGAAACGCTTATCATCGTACAATTAAATATAATTACTTCGCAAAAAAGTTTCGCACAGTTCGGTCAAACTTCAGTTTGCAGTATAGTCTAGCAGATAGGTAGTACTTTACTATTGATCAAGGAAAACGAAATGAAATAAGTTCGAACATCCATTAGTAGTATTATAAAAGAATCTTGACCTATTTAGTAAGTTCAAGTGTATTAATTTCTTTAATGATTGCCCGTAATCAGACGGTCAAGTACCTTTTCCAGAATTCATTCAATTAGATGCTCCGCTTTTGTTTAACAAACAAACATTCAAAGTTAACCTCCCTGACGTTCAATTATAAAGGTATACGCTAAACTGTTAGATCGAGTCAAAGTCAATAAATTGTGCAATTTTTATGTACTAACTTTAAGATACGCTTATTTCACAATTCCGTGCAGCTTGTATCTAAGAGACGCGGATGAACCGTTTGTCTCGCAATAAAAAATGCAAAGACGATATTCAGATGAATATTTAAAGATTTTACACCATAAACCATAAAACGTTTATCGTAGTGCTAGACGCTTATATATGTTGTTTTATTGATCAAATATCTTATCCAAAGTATCAGTTCAATAAAGCAACACATCTAGGTCAACAGTTTCAGAAAGGTGGATTCGAAACATATGAGAAAATTCTACGTTGAAACCTTTCCGCGAGTTGTAAATTTTAATTTATGATGAGAAACGGGTGCTTATACACTCTGAAGAATTTACGCTATAGACTATACAGTCAAAGGTAAGAATGCTAAGGAAAATGCTTATATACCAACTCTAGCGGCATTCTCATTCTTTATTAATATATTTAAACATATGTGTGCATAACAAAATGCGTACTATTGAAAATCTGATTAAATTTCTTTGCTATTATTTCAGATGGACGCATTTGGCAGAAAATGAATGGTTGCACGTGCTCAGTGTTGCATAATGTGCATTGGTCGCTATTTTTATCAGAACGATTTCTCTCTGGCGTATCTTCCGATTCTGGATTCGTCCTTCGTCCTTCATAAGACATGCAATTTATGCGATCCTCTGTTTTGAATATCCGTACAAGAGTCGAACCCAATACACCGTAACGAGAATGAGATCGATAACACAGAAATCGCAACGAGCATTGCAAATTCGATTCCTAACCAAAAATGGATGTCCAAATGCACAGCGTGGAACCAATTTTGGTGAGTAAATATATGAAGTCAATGTGTATAATTTAAGTTAAACAAAAATGCCTGTATTGTCACTAGTAATAAATTAAAAATAAAGAAAACATACATGCAATATTTATTCCGACTTTATTTTTCTATGATTCCGATTTATGCAATCATTATTTGCCATTCAATCATGGTGAAATGTCAACGAATAAGTATTAACTCTGTAAGATTGTTTTCATGACAAATAATCCAATATTTTGAATTGTTCCGAATCCTGATTCTTTTTCAATACTAGTTCTCGTTCATTCCAATTTTTGAGGCAAAACAGTATTGTTATCTTTATCTCGACAATTTGACAGATATGAAAGCAAAATATTATTACGATTTGTATGTAGGATTCTGAAACTCCAGCTCGACTTTGCGCTGGCGTGACAGTCAAGTGCAGCTTCCAAGGGAGACAAGATTCGGAATTACAAGTGGAAGGAGTTTCGCGATGTTCCGAGGTGGAACAATCATTGTTTCGTAACCGACAGGAAGCCTGTGCTTCATTCGAGAGTGCGTTGAAGAATTCAGAATTTACGAGTGCCATAAAGTACTAAAAACGTTACGGTAACTTGGGAGATTGCTGGTTTTATTTCCGCCGTACATTCGCTGGCGACGGCGACCAACCTCCAAAACGTACAAAAATAACAATGAAGCTCGCGATTTAGTCGCCGAAGTTTCGCGCTTACAAGTTGCCTCAGCCAAGATAGCCGTAAACTTTTTTCACGACTAACATATGAATGTTAGCCACGCGGAGACGTACTCCATTAGCGCGAGCTTACACCGCGGAACTTATACGCTGCTCTATATGCAAACCGGACTGAATTATGGCGCCACTTTCTTTGCTTATTTTCTGCCAAGTATTGTGCGGTATAAATTTGTATCCGGATACCGAGTATTCGGTTCGCGGGTAATTAGACGCCGCCCGATATATTCCCCTTTATATTCATCCAATGGAAGCGCATTCAATATTTTATGTGTTAGAATTCGAGTAAGTATTTTTTTTATGCAGATTCTTTTGTCTCTTAGAATTTTAAAATTGAATACCTTGACATTGTACGTATAACATGAGAGAAACATTCAATAATCTTTACTGCGGTGCATAATTCTAACTCCGGAAACAATTACTGATATTTCTCGATACAAGCGTTATATATACAGACCAGTGAATAGCATCGGTATTTTTGAAAATAAATTAAGATGTTATGTCTAGCATCGTCTCGTTAATTGAAATGATATACTACAGTTGGTGTTATTATTACGCAGAATAGCATAAATCAATTTCGTGAAAGGATGTTTCATTAGACTATATATATATATACCATTGCACTGCGATACTAAGTTTGGATACCACCGGGTAACACAAAAGAAATTCTCTTCACTTGCCAATGTTGCTATTGACAATAATTACTACGAATCTCGAGTGCTATAAAGTTTCATTTGCACGATGAATGCAACCCCTTCGTTCGCTACCGTTCGAATGAGTTCCTTTGTTGGCCGCTTCGTCGATTTAATTCTTCAATCGTAAATCATGCAGTAATCGACTTAAATACTACGATCGAGAGTACGTTGACCTTAATATATCTTCACTAATTTTCCGTGCCTTTTCTAACATTAATTTCGATTTTGCCGTATTACAAATATAAAGTAATGAGACATCTAAAGAAATTTTGAGAATAAGAACGTGATTCGAAAATACTTTAAATTTTTATATGATTTTTCATTTTTTAGACTTATTCTTAAAGAAGAAGGAACGTCGAAAGATATTTTATTTATCTACATAAAAACGTTATATTTATCTAAATGTCTCGTAAGTATGACATGTAACATGACATTTGGCACATTGCAAGAAAATTGTGAAAAAAAAAACTGTCACTGACTCATACCAAAACACAGTTAATCTTAGATTATATTCTTTGTAACTGTTTGTAGGATTTTCACTTATATTTTAAATATATTTTTATCATTAAACAAAGCATGCATTTAGTTATCCCATCCTGGAATATTTGTGTCGCAAGCAATATTTATGATTACAAAACCTTTTTTTTTTAGTTACAACTCTTAATAAACTTAAATCTATATCTTCAAAACGTAGCTCAATCTGATTTTCTATAAACGTTTTATCAAATGCGCTATAAAATATATAATCAAACTTGGTTATACTATATTATAATTTTAACTTAATATTTGTGTAAAAAACCAATACAAAATTCATTGAATTATGGCACAAATGTAAATGATTATTTAACACACCATCCTCGTTTAAGTTTGAAGTTGAAATTAATATTAAAAAATTCAATATTTATAAAACGATGACATTTTTAAAAATTCGATTGTATATTCTTTATTTAGTAATAAAATATCAATTCTTTTTTGAAATAAAACCTGAAATGTGAACGTTCGTCTAAGCAAAAAGCAAGACGACCGTTCACAGCGAATACTTGGCGTAAATTAAATCCGGCTAAGTGTATTCAAAGGAGTATATTAGATCTCTCTACTTACCCTGCTGATGACTCTGTAAAGCCTTACTGAATGTACATTCCAAACTCCGTCACAGTTTGTGCGTCGCTTCGAATCCGTGTTTCAATTAGTTGCATCTTATCTGTTTTATTCGCTTTTGCCAACATCTTTATTTCAGATTTCTTAACTAAGTATAAAATTTATGCCACATTCCATCCTCGTTTCTATAATTAAAAGATGAGCTTCAATTCGGTATTTCACATTGCAAATGAAGAAACACCATTCAGTTGGAAATCTTTTTCCCGAGGTCTGAGAAAAGAAGAAACTTTTCTGGAACCTGCGTTTGATAATCCATGATTATCTAAACTAAAGCATACAAATGTTGTACAGCTTATAAAATAATTACTTTTCCAATGCTTTGCTCTTTGTCACGAAAATGCAATATAAAATACAAGTAAGAAGAAGTACGACGATAAAAACGCGCTTTGAAGAGCAACCGTTACTTTTAATTCAAATAGAATTAGCTTACGTCTAATAAGAACCCTTTTAATTCAAGAGAAATTCATTTATACTCTGACGAAAGAGAAAAACTGTCGTTTATAGAATAGTTCATTTAAAATCGCTTGGATTTGAAAGTTCGTTAGAATATTTAGCGCAATGGTTTGAAAGCCTTTAATTTTTAAACAATGTTGATTTGTCATCTCCGACAATTCATAATGGCTCAACGAGTACGCTGCGTTTACTAAATTAATCGAGCGTCGTCTTAATCAATTAAACCTATGTTTACTGTAAACCATAAACCGACTTATCTACTTGTCACCGTCAGTATTATGTCGTATTCATTAGTATCCTTATCATAATGAGCGATTCATTATTTCAAATCTCAGCGCAAATTGGATCTTTTATACCCACGACAATGTATATCTAACGCCAAATTAATCGCTTCAAAAAAATTTTCTAAACGTTGTTGATACAACTCGTTAATTTTAAACAGTACCTTTTAATTTTTGTAAATCAGAGGTACAAAATTACTGAATTTTCTTCATCCATCGAACAAGATCTCGAAAAACATATAGTTCCTTCTCTTATCTTGTAGGCCTTCTCTGCTTGTTGCTTAATCTTTTCGATTTTCTCTTCATGACTCGTTATATCGTTCATTTTCGAAACTTTCATTTAGTTATGAAACACAATAATCTTATTTGCAAATTACATTTTTGTTTCTATTAACCTGTTTAAAAAATATTTCACATGATTTGATTATTATAGTAGGTGAAGGGTTTATGAGTGCAAGCCATGCTAAAGCCATTCAATTGCCAAGTTGATGCCAATGTTATGCCAAACTTATATAACGGCAAATGGATGGCACTTCTATGGCATCAGTTTAATGCTACCGTAATAGAAATTTAACACAATATTAGTATTGTGTTGACAATCGTCTGACATTAATATGACTTTCATTCATGATCCATCCTTCTATCACGGCGACGTAATATTTTTTTTACATGGAGAGTTATTGATCACACAATGACATACTTCGAACGAGATTTAAACGATATAAATATTTTTTGATATAAATTGTTTGAAAATTAACATAATAATTTAAGCTAACATGAGCTTAATGTAAAATAATCATGTGAAAAACTGGAATAGCATAAAATACTGTTGGATTTGTATTTATAATTTAAAACATAATTTTGAAAATTACGAATTTTTTGGTAAACTATGTAGTTAATTTAAAGTACTTTAAAGTTTCAATGTGTGTAATATACGAACAATATATAGATGATTACCTATATGTATATATTATAAGTTAACTTATGCTAGCGACGATGCATTCATAAAGTCGAATGTGTATTATGATGTCCCGAGGCTATTTCGACAAGTTGATTTTCCTAGTATCGAATTTGCTTCTGTAAACAAATTTGTTCTCTTAGTTCAGAAAAATTGAAATATAAAAAAGAATGTTGAATTAGATGTAAGCAGTTAATCCTACGCATAATTTATTATAATTTAAACAAATTTAAAATGTACATCTAATTAAAAAGTATATTATAACAAAAAGTTATTATTTATATAAAATATATTCAGAAAATCAAATTCATTCACCTTATTAAATATAAATAGGTAGGTGAAACATATGTTTTTAACAAAAACTATTTATGGAATTACCATTTGCCCTTCTCGATGCGTATCATTAAATAAAAGCGAAAAAAAACTCATATTGACCTATATATATAGAAGGACGAATAAAGACAAATTTGCGTGAAAGTAGAATATAAATCATTTTTGTTATTCGTTTGTCTTTAATGTTGCTCGAAGAAAAAGAAGTAGTTAATTCAGTTGAAATTTCAATAGTCGCGTGAGTTATAAAATCATCTGAAATTAAGGGTCAGTTTAGACTATTATATATATGGAGAAACATAAAAAAAATATCAAATATGTGAAATTTATTCTAAGATTAAATGTTAATGAACAAATTTTAATCCTGAATTACGATCTTTTACGTTGCACAAGAATGGAAAATCAAGTACCAAAATGACGGATTCAAATTTTTCATCTGCGTCAGCTTGCTAAGCTATTTTAGTAGAGCAGTGAAAATTAAGATTAACCAAATATGAAAGGAAACTTTTATTTTGTTAACAAAATTAATGTACCAGTCATTATTTATTAAATGTCGTACAATTAAAATTAATTTTTCATTTGCAAGATTACTGTCATATTAACTTTTGTCAAGATTTGTGTTTTCATTTAAAATAAAAAATATTATACGTAACAAAATAAATTATGGGAGATTTTCTATCATAATAAGTTCCTTTATAATCAAATAAGAATCAGTTACATATAATAGATCATTCATTAAAACCTAAATGATACATAACTTGTTCAATGTATTGAGACAAATAAATCTGATATATCTTAGTATGTGTTATATCATTCAAAAAATGGTTGCTAGTCATCGTTAATAAATGGACGATTCCGTTGCTTTCTGTTAGGAATAGAAAATGTTGTAATTTGCTTGAATCGAACCATTTCTAGATCAACGCGTCGTTCTCACCGAATGTGCCCTCGATTATCGACAAAAAGTCATAAATACGTCAGAATATTATCGTTATTACACGAAATGTACAGCTTGGAACACTTCTCAACAATTAAGCAAACCGAACGAAGGCGCACGAGTGCGTGGCAGGCAGCACGCGAAGCGCCGAGGGTGGAATCAATAAAATCCCCGGTCGATGTGCGACCGCATTCATCGTCGGCGATCCCCTTTTCTACAACATATTTTGCGGACCGCCCCCGTCTCCGCGTCGTCCTTGGCTCGGGTAAGAGAGAAAGCCGCGCGGCTGCTTCCTGTCGCCCTTTTCTCGTCAGGAACGACCAGCCGCCCCGCTCTGAAAATACAACCCGAACTAACAGAGGGGAGAGCCGCCGGGGGGTGTCGACCGATCACGCGAGCCTGGCGCCGCCTAGTGGCACGCACGACTTGGAATACGCGCTCGACGAGCCCTCTTGTCAGTCAGTGCCGATGCGCCGCGCGAAACGGACGGATGCTGTCGCTCCGTCTCCCGACTCGGTGTGCGTACTTCAACGCGCGAACATGCTTTTCTATTCCAAACTCTGATGTGTCGCAAAGTAGATTAGTTGTTTTTCAAGAGAATGCAAACGGTGATTGAATGCGACAGCGTTGTCACTGGATAAAAAAGTGCTACTTTTGTTCGGCGCTTTCTGTTAATCTTGGCATTAGTGAAGTTACTGCTTGCTTTACGAATCACAGTGAGATATCACACGGAAAATTTCTTTCCGGTGGTGCTGTCAATTTGTTTTGGTGTCTTGTGTATAGTTTTTGGATTCGAGACTAAATACGGAACTAGTGACTATTGGAAGGTGGGTACCGACAATTTTGACGTTTACAGAATCCTAACCTAACTGAAGTTTTAGAGTAAAACAATGCGAAAGGATTTCGGACATTTTTGTTTTTAATTTGTCATGTCGAACCATCCGAATGATTTCTTTAAGAGAAAGTCAAGGATTGTTTTTTCACATGCGGGTACAGAGTCAAATAATACATTGAACACAGAATAATTCAAGATATGAAATCAAAAGATAATGAAGATTTATTATCTTGAAAAATAATCGTTTCTCATCCATGATAATGCGGTAAAAACGAATCTAAACAACGATCTGAATCTGCTTTTTATCTTCAGACGAAACTGGCTCCATACTTGAAAGCAGTATTTTAATTAAAATTATGTACGTCATCGTGCAATAGGAACTAAAAAGAACAATTGCACCTTGAGAAAGGTTTTGGAAGGGAGCACGAAGGTGAAGCGGAAATTACGCAAACGTTGGAAGAGTCGTTTAATGTCCAATGGACTCGGCAGAGTCATAATAAACCCGTAGTCGCGAATCGTAAATATTTACAATGAACGGTAGTAAACAAACATCAAGCAAAACGAAATGGCCGTCAATTAGAGAGGTTGGAGGCTTTTCCTGGTGTCTAGATACTTTGGAAAATAAACGGCCAGTTTCGTATGAATAGCAATGACTTTAATCTGAATCCACTTGCACATCAAAACGGAAGGTCGGGCGTATGGAAAAAGTAGCGACGATATTTCAGAACCATTAAACATTCAATTGGCAACGTGTTTATCCTGTCGCGGATGTTTGAGCCTGGCTTGTTTATCCAACAAAATGGTCCACTGAACTGTAAACAACAACCACTGGCAAAAATGAGTTTTGGTCTCATTATCGATGAGACGAAAATGTACGCGGGTTCTTGCATTCGTCGAAATTTTCGATTAATCTCGACCATCGCTTCTTATGCCGGATTAGCAAGACCCTCCGAGAAACAAGAAAAGGAATTGATTTGGGGGACGAGCGAAATTCAGCAAATCGTTCGTAGAATCAGGTCCGCTAGAATGCTCACTAATTCGACCTGTAACATCGATCCCTCGCGCTCTCTCGGCGAGGAATAAAGAAAATCGACGCAAATGTGGCGGCGGAAAAAATTTGCATCGAAAAGTTGGATCGCAACGGAAATTTGATTCAGTCAAACGACTGAATTTGATTCAGCTATGCCGACGGAAATAAAGCGTCGGCGCGATCTGTTATCGATTCTTGTTGATTTTCGTCCGGCTTGCCATTAATCTTAATTAAAGCGCAATTTTATCCACCGAATAATTGATTGGAAGGGGTTGCCGTTCGGCCCGTCGACTGTCCATTAAGTCTCGATTCGCGGGAGGAAATATTTTGATGAGTTTCCGTTAGGCGCGTCGCACCTGAGCCGGCGTGTTCGTTTGCCAGCCTCGCTAATTAAAAAGATACCGTTCAATAGGTGCTCGACGTGTTAATAAATTCGCGCGGGGGAAGCGAGGTAGACAAGCGCGCTCGAGGGCGAACTCGTCGAGACATTTTAAACGCTTGTGTGCTGATCAATGCGAGACATTAAACGGGAAATTTATGGGCTTCTGCCGCGAGACCGCCGCACATAATACAAATGTTCGAGCCGCGAATAGAATATGATGTAACATATATAGACTGTATCTGCCGTTCCGGTTCCTACGAAATGAGTTAATTTACCTTCCGCACTTTTCCCAGAACTTTATCGACAGCTTTCATTCGCAACGACTGTGTGTCCAATTTAATTTCCCTCCGACGTGTATGATGTATTAGTTTACCCGCTGTCATTACTCGAGATAACAATATAGTCTCACTCAATCTGTAGATCAATTTTCATTTATCTGATGTTCGAATAAAACGTCGCTAATTTTGATATCAGTGATGCGTGTACGAATACATTTTTTGATGAAAAAATCAAGTTGTCGAATTGTCATAGGTGATGAATGACTCGAGGATGTTAATTGATGATACATTTTATGATTCGATTTGACAGGCATCAGCAGTTAATGTTAATATTACACATTCAGTCTGTCGGTTGCACCGGTAACGAGGACGCTGTAATCCATTAATGAATTCTCAGAACAATGGAATCTGTTGTGCGCGCTTCAATTTAATCACCGACATCAAAATAGTTTCGCAAAATGATTCATTAGAGCGCCATGCAATTATTCGCCGCGACAAAATGATAATAAATTATTTACAATTCGTCGCGACGTCGACCAGTTGTGTACATATTATATATACATATATATTTGTAGATATATGTATATAAATATAACCAAACATAGACGTGGAAAGGCCGCACGCACTTATCTTGCTAGCTGTCAAATAAATTACCCAGTAACATTCAATTGACGAAATTATCACTCTTTTTGATATACATTATGACGTCGTTTCAATTACCGCCATTGAGCGTGGCGATGTAAAAAGGTTTATGGCGAGCTCGGAGGCCGATAGTCACTCATAAACGAAACGATGATACAATCTTCCGGCCGATTAAGTGGCCACGTCTTTATCATCTGGCATACAACGAATGCACGGTCGACTCATTGGATAAACATCCGGGGTGTATGCGACGAATTTATCACCCACCCATATTGGCCAGCCAAATTAATCGAAATGCTAATTATTCATTTGCATAATTAACACCACGTCGCTACGAAATGAGCAACTGATATGGTCCACTGAAAGATTAACGGTGCGAGCCGGGTAATGTACGTTTTGAATATTAAACTACTTACAAATTCACGATTACGCTTGCGCTTCATTATACTCGTGGTTTCGATTGTGACATTTTTTCCTCCACGATCATTACATCCGCCGCATCGCCCGACAGATATGCATGCATGAACGCTGTCTTTCGTCGCATCAGATTCATCTCTCGCCCGTCTCTTTGTCACCAGATAAAACAGTTTTTTCCTGGCATCAAAAGAGTTCATCTGCCATGAAAAATGGCGCATCGGATAAAAAGTAGTGAAATTTTTGCGTGGATAAACAAAACAAATATTTGGCCATAGAGTCCGTCTAGCTTGCACAACTAAAATCAACAATAGTCGTCGCTGGAAAATAACGTAAATGCAACTATAAAGAACAGCGTGGCTGAAAGGAAGAGAATACAGAAAGATGAGAAGCGTCAAACATGATTTTTTCAGGAAAAATTTCACCAAAAAATAGAAAACAAATTTTGTATGTTACATTACCTTTAATATAAATGTCGTACTTTTTATGTGCTGTAGAAACATTACACAAAACATTTATGTATAGGAAAGATATAAAATAATCTAATTTTGTAGTGTTATTCCATAAAACACATTGTTTTCAATGTAAAGTTTCATTTCATCAGATTCTAGAATACAAAAAATTCTTGCGATTAACATTTTATTGCCTAGTTTGTCCTTGAACAGAAGCAATTAACGTCTAATTACACACGTTGAAAACTAAAGGAGCGAAAGGCAAGTAAGAAAATGGAAAAGCGGTCACAGCTCATGAATTGAGGGTCTACGAATCTTTCAGTTTTGAGTGACCAGATTGACCTGTAAATCTTCTTCTAAGTACCTCGGCTGCTCGTGGTGTAACGCACAATTAACACCAATCCCGCGATTCTTCACGCTCAAGAAACGTTAGCGACTATGTTGTTTGTTTTTAACGACGAGATTGTGGGACTTATAAACGGACACTCGACAGCTGTGTCGAACAAATTTGAATACTGGTGTCCGATTGGAGGACATTTATTCAACCAAAAAGTTTGTTTCACGAAGCAAAACATTTTTCTTAAGCATTCCACCGCTTGCAGAAACCGGCGGTTTATTTCTCGCACAAGCCAGCGGCCTTTCACTTTTCCGCATACGTAATTGCAACTGAACTTTGCCGCGCTAAAAATAGGCTCTTATAAGTCGCGCTAATCGTTGACTTATGTCGCACTCATCTCCAAATATACGGTCGCGCTTTTCCTAGCCGCGATTGATTCTGCAGAGCCGCTAAACCGATCGTAAATTCAGATAGCTTAACCGCATTTACCCACGCTACTTGTCCAATACTGTAAGCTCTTGGCAGTAAGCGCTCATGCAATTTTTTTCTTTCAACTGTCGTGAAGATGACACGTAAAGTTATGCATGGTTTTGGAATAATGCAGCCTTCACTGCTACAAATACAACACCCTTTGGTGAACTTTTGTACATTCCGCACACTTACATCTCAGAGCATCATAATTTATAATCGTGCGTTACTAATATACAACGTGTTAATAGAAAGGTAATTTTATATATGCTGCAGATTAATATAAACGTAAATTTAATTTTTGGTTTAAATGAAATTACGATCCGTATGCTTATCTAGATTACAATTATCTATACAATAATCTCTAAGGTCTATAAATGGAATCGAATATAATGGAATTATTCAAATTTAACATTATTAATTTTTAAGAATTCTTACTCAACATTCATCTTAATTATAAATAAAGACATAAAATTTAATAAAAACAAAATAAAAAATCAAAATTTTTTATTATGCAAGCTACAATTCTAAGTAAATGGTTATCTTTAAATTGAATTATATTAACTTGAAAAAATGTATACAATTGAATATACAATATTTCTTGTTGTATGTTTATATTTCGAATTGTGAATGCAACAGGAAGGAAAATATAATTTAATTAAAAGTTAATATGATGATCAGAAGTTCAATTTGTCGCGAGTAATAAAGAAAAAGATTTTATTTTATTTACACTTTTCAATATCATAAGAAGTTGTTATATTTATATGCGAAAATAAGCTTTCATGTTTCAACAACAACCTTTTATTTATTTTATTATCAAAACTTGATTTTCATATTATCAACAAAATGGTTCTGAGTGTGTAGTAAATTATTCATTCGTCCGCACGATGGTTTATTCAAATTCAAATACATATGAATGTTCAATTTCAAATCATTAATAGCAAATTATTTGAATTTGACATGCATCCTATTTAAGTCCAAATAATAGATTCAAATCCAAATAAAGCTATGTATTTTGAGCTATGGACTTTCAATCATTTTGAAATTAAACGATATTCTGTTTATGTTTATCGAATTTCCTAACAGCTTAATTCAATATATATACATATAATTTATCACAAAGAAAAAAAGAAGTCCAGTTATATGTGAATGTCGAAGGAAATGACATGGTATCAATTAACTGATCAAATTCGTCACGATACAGGACATAATATTGGTGCTGGGGATTATGAAGTATTCAGAGGGAGCGTAATGGCAAAATCCTGGGTCACGTGGCCGTTGTGGTATACCGGTTCTTGTGCTTCCATCGAGAAGAAATGGTTAACCTTTAATGTCATGCGGGTGTCCTTTGTCCCTTTTGAGGGCTTCTGTATGGCGTGTCTCGTGCCCACGCGACACATTTTGCATACAAAAAAAGCGGTGGTGGTGACGCTGGTCCATTGGAAAAGCACGTACACACTCGCTTGCGAACAGACATATACTGCCGTGTCGCGCATGAACGAGTGAAACGGAGAAACAAGAAATAAGGGTAAAAGAAAGTTCGCGGTAACGAGATGACAAGAAAAGAGATGGCGAACACGGACAAGGTGTCTATGAACTGCACGGCGGGCACACGATGCAGATGTAAATGTGGACGGGGTAAGCCCCGGATACACGGACAGACGCAGAAGAACCTGCTCCCCTCATTTCGTATTCCATTTCACTTTCGTATTCTCTTTGCGCCGCACTCATCAGCCATTGTCTACTTTTCCCATAGCACCGGCATGGTCCGGCAGCCTAATTATTCGTCGCGCCATTATATTCAGCACATCTCGCTCTAATTGACAGACCACATTAATCCAAACGTACTAGTTTTCAGCCCCATTTGGCATGCTGAAATTCGTTGGAGTTACAGCGGCGCGAACCAAAATACCCAAACACATTATTCTTACGCAACGTCGATTTATGAGGCTTAAGATGGTTAGAGTTAAAGGATTGATCATCTGTCTTTTCGCATTATCCGTCTTGGCTTTGATTTTTGTTGAAGATGACAAGTTTACAACCCTAATTATTATGACTTTAAAAGCACCAGAAAGTAGGTAGAAGGTGACTTTGATGAGAATCCATTTGTGAATAAACTCACTCCCTCAAAACGAAACCTGCCTTAGGGGAAGACTAATCCGTGGTCGCAAAATCCATTGGGGTTGACCTGAATTTGCGCAAGTTTGCCGAGTCCCTAAGAACCATGCGTTGCCGATTAACCGGCGTTATAAACTACCAGTCGGAAAAATGACGGTGCGAAGGAGAAATTGGCCACCAGAGATTTGACGTTGTCCCGGAGATCGCCTATCTCGTGGATGAATGACAAGCAACCCTCGCCAAACAAGTGGAAACTAGTGGAGATGTATTCTCTGCAATGAATTATTCCGTCCCGGAGAACGTTTTCATTCGACGTCGATGACAACAGCACTCCCTTCAGGTCCTTTCAGGACGGTCTAATCTCCGCCGGCAGACAGCGATCTTTTTGCCCGCGATCGCATATCACGAATTGAAATCAAGCAATGTTTGCTTATGCGATACATTGCAAATAAAACCCAGAGCATTGTCCGTTATACTTCATTTGTGAACAGCGCATTAGGCCGACTGATGCAAGCCACTCGCGGAAAATCCAATTACGGGTGACGATCAGAACTAGTCTATCCTGGTATCTGTGCAGTAACCGGGTGGAGCCCTCGACTTCTTTTGAAAAATACAAAAGCGTCACATTTGATTTCCTTTCTTGTCGTGACGCTACGCCGAAGCGTAGCCTTCTCAAAGAAACCCGATTACGAGACCAGCTTTCTAATTCGCCTGCTTAATTAACAAAGGGAAACATGTTTCTGACCCATAAAATCCGGAACTGTTGTGTAACGAAGATTAAACGCTGATGAAATTATTAATCTCCGTTGCATTATGTTTCTGAAACTGAGACGGAAACTAATCAGCGATAATTCAACCACAGTACGATCAAAAGTGCTGCTGTATCATTCAGCCGAAGAATAAATCAAACTCTAAGACTTAGTTTGCCAAACACATGTTGGAAATATAAAAATCTGATTTGTCGGCATTCAGGATTGGCAATAAAGTCTGTTTCCTACCAGGATCATGAGTTGCAGACCCGCATTTTCATTGGTTTTCTGCTTAGTTGAAATCTCCTGCCGCATAAGAAACAGAAAGGGCCCAAATCAAACAAAAACGAGACATGTACGCCTGAAGGCAATCGATTTAATTCACAAATATCATACCAACTTTTTGTACCAATAACGAAAAAAGCGTTTGGCGAAATCTTCAAGCGACAGGAACTTCGAAGAGCGCCATCAGGGCGACAATGATACGATTCTTAAGACAAGACAAACGCGCTGACCATACAATGCGCCAGTGTCATGCGTTTTTGTCTTAACTTGAGTCGCCACTGAATCGTGCACAATAACGCTTATATAACGCTACTTGTTACGACCACATATTCGAACAATCCGCTCACCCTCTCGTTATGTGATTTTCTTCGCGAGGGATCTCGTACTCCAGCGAGGTCATCGTCGACCCCATTGGATCGAAGACTCATAATAGAAGTCATCTTCGACATGGTAACTGGAGCCGCGATACGTAATACCGAACTTGTTTCCTTTCAATGTTGCTATCTCCTTCGGCTTTCCACTTAACGAATAAAGGTCGAGATAGAAGTAACACTAATATACTTGATCGGTTCGATAACACAGATAAAATCTGCATTTTGACGTCTACTATTGACCTCCGAAGAAAAACTGATATCATCTTCCATACAAGTCTTCTAACAGAATAAGTGGAACCGTCGTGAATATTTAGTGTCGTATTAAATAGGACAAGACAACAACAGCATTGTACTTGAAACGAGATTAGGCGGGACGCAAAAGCGATTAAAAAATCATCGCTTCTTAAGGGGTGTTGAGAATTAAGGGATGGGGAGCTTGAAAGTTACGTCATTGGCTGTGACGTTTAGCCGCGCGTGCGTCGTTGGAAAAAGCCAGATTTACAAGAAGTCATGGTCTCTCTCTCTCTCTCTCTCTCTCTCTATCTTTCTCTCTCTCTCTCTTTCTCTCTCTCTCTCTCTCCCTAATTTTTTACGTTTACAAATTAAAGATACGAATTGTACACGTTTCGCCTCCCGCGTCACGACCCGACTTCTCTCGTTCTCTTGTGGGCGAGCACACAGGACAACCACCCACTCACCCACCCCTCGCGCTCGCTCTCGTTAGCAAAAAAAAAAAAAAAAAGTAACAGAATCAAAGCAAACAAAAAAAGATGAACAT
>JABFQD010000281.1:0-30061 GCA_022817045.1 Psix sp. ZL-2020
TTCATCTGTGAGAGAAAAGAGGAGAAAGGAGGAAATCAAATGACATTCCATTATAATGTAATTCATCATAGTCGTTTAAAAAAGCATTATCACTGTAATTAGATCATTCAATGTTATAAATGTTGAAAAAAGTTTAATTTATTTGTTTAATAAAATATCTGAACCTAATTCTGCATGCATGGAAAACTTCAAAGTTTATATCAAACCAAATAAGAAATAAAAAAGTTTGAAATTGTATAATCTCAATAATTATAATTGATATTTAATTATAATTATATCATTATACTTTCCTGAAAACTTATATAATAAGGTAGAAAAAAAATTGAAAAAGAAGCGCACTGTAGGTTTTCAAGACATTAGCAATTGTCTTAAATCAGAGCAATCCAGAGGGTTTGAGATTCCGGTTACAAGAGCGATCAAAGCCAGAAGTTTTACTATTTCCATTGTAGAGTTCTAAGTGTGTAACTCGAGTTGACTCCAGGCAAGGTTATCAGGTTTCTTTGTTGGTTCAAACGAAGCCATAAAAGAATCTAATGCATTCCCCTACCTTTAATTCAATATAACAAGCTTTTAATTTATCATTCTTGCAGTTCATTGTTCCAGTTCATCTTTTTCAAATGAAGTCTTGTCTACTTAATAGCATATTTTTTAGTCATTCGCATGTCTCTATACGTTTTATTTTCATCACTGTTGGTACTCAATTTAACGTGGCATTACTTAGCATCGCGTAGCCTTAAAGGATCACTTCTATTCCCAGATCTGAAAAATTCAGAATCTTGTCTATCTGATGAAAACGAAATGTGACTTTGATAAAAGGGAAAACGAACCTAAGCACGTAGGGATACACATCGTATCATTTGTCTGATAAGATTTTTCATACTCACAAATAACAAGATCCAACAGGAGATATTTATTTGATTCGAATTTTATTTAAATTCTATGACAAATGAACATACTTTACCATAAGATGAACCAGTTTTAAAAACCTTTTGAGTACTCATTGATGCATTATAAATCTAAGAAAATTTGTAAATCAGTTTGCGGCAGAAAACGAAAATATTCTTTAAAAGGCAAAACTTGAAAACATTATAGTAACACGAATCAAGAGTATTATGCCGAGTTGTAGAAATTAAACTAAAATACAATTTTAGTATTTTAATTGTTGATGTATCGCTGCAAAAATAGCTGTTTCAGCGATGTAAGTTGCATTAGTTGATGTAAATCTGGATTCATTAATAATAGATATGACATCAGAATGTAAGTTGAAGTTGTGACACGTGCATTTATACATGTAGGTTTGCGAAGCATAATCCGGACCCTTCGCAGGTGACAATGGCATGCATATAAGTCATGTTTAAACGGCTTAACTTGCTTAAGGGACATGAGTTAACACTAGACGATACCGCAATAATCTGAATCTAACAAAAAGGACGAAGTTTGTCGTCCTCTAATTCGAGATTTACGAATGCATGCAATCCAGCGAAGACAAATTTAACGCTAGAATGGACCATTAATTATACAAGCGCTGTGAAATTCCTGCAGCTTAATTTGATTTAATCCAAACCACACAAAAAAGTAAACATTTTTCATAAGTTAACAAATCAAACAGCTCTTGGAAAATGAATTATGATCAGTGTGTTCACACTGTCACACAGAAGTAAGCCCGTCAGCGTGAAAGTTTTATACAGTAGTCATACGTCACTTTACACCTTTGCCTCTCACCTAGCTGTGCATTAATACATGCATCATTATTCTTCGCGTTCCAGTGTTTGCCAACGAAAGATGACGGAAATTCTTTTCAATCTGCTAGGCTAAGAATATTCTAGCCTCTCGACGTTTTCATATCCTAATGGAAAGAAGTAATGATTTTTTATAACCCAGTTGATCAATGCTATTCAGTTTTATTAACAAATTCAAAGAAAGTTTGAGTATTGATGTTTCGTTATTATATCAAAATATTTTTATTTGGATGGTTATTTAAAAAATATGTTCGCCAATCATATTTAAGAAGATTAAATCACATGTTCGGAATGCTTACTGTATATAAAAGAAACAACCTTACAGGAATCTTCGTAGCAATTGATGTATCGATCTTGAATTGGAAACTTTGTTCTTCATTCATCGCAAGCTTTTATTCTTGTAAAGATAAGATTTAAGGTAAATATAGAGCAGATCTCATAAATATTTAATCATACCATCTTCCTAAAGAGATATCACTATCCATTGTAATCATCGCTATAATATGTTCCGATTCATATTTATCTATTGATCATTATTAAAATTGCTTTCCTCGTTTATGATCGATTTTCAAGTGACAAAAATAATAAGTTGGACTGTATAATAAAATGCGAAAAATTAATGATGGGAATTTGATGGTACAGATTGCCGAGCATAGTAACAATGCTATTACATGCGTTACCTTCAGGAATTTTGCTTGAGTGAATTTTTGGAAAATCTCGGTTGTAGGATGCGCATATTCCTGGAGTAAAGCAGCTTGTCTGTCTTGGAAGAACTTAACACCTTATATCGATCGATACTTACTGACGTAGACCGTATTCTTCCGGTGAATGCAGAGGTTTATAGGGACGGCCCTATTCGAGTTGAATCTACAAAAATGACCGATATGCTATGCTATAAAATTTTGATGATAATATACCAGGATTCTGATTCAATTTTAAACTTGAAATCGGATAAGTCTCTCAACTTTCGAATTAATTTTTATATCGAGATTGATAGACCATCATTTAAATTAATCCGTGTAAATATTTGAGGTATTACCTTATGAGGCAATTATAACTTTATAATCTATTAATTTATTTCAACTATCTTTTATAAAAAACTGATTACGTAGTCTTAGAAAGCGTAATACATTTCACCGTAAATACTGGAATTTCAGACATTCTCATTATCCCATAGGAGATATAAAATATTAAGATGATAAAATTATTTCATTCGAATTATCAAATTAATTGAATAATTCAATCTGTTAAATATCCTTCATTTAAATTAAAATAGCAAAGAAAAAAATAAATATTTTAATTACAAAGTTTCTTAGGCTTCATGATAATTATATTCAAAAATATATAATATTTGAAACAAAAGCATTTTAAGGGAGGTAATTTATGAAATAACAATATAATCATGCAGACTTGAACTTTTATAAATATTTACAAGAAATAAAAAGTTGCAATCATAATATATTATGAAATGAAAACATAAAACATTTGCATAATAATTTGAACTATTAAAAATTAAATTTTAATACTACAAAATAATGTTTCCGTTACATGAAAGATATTTCGACCATGTAAACTTCTTTTTGTCAAGTCATATAGTCGGTCACGCATATTCTACTTTAAGAAGACATCGGTTTTCTATATTAGTACAGCAGTTGGTTTGCACTGACAAACAAATAAACGCGCTCGTAACACAATAACACAGAATTATTCAAATACAGATAAAAAATGTAACAGTAATACCTTTTGTTGACGATGATATACAGGTCAAAAAGCGAGTAGCAGCTGTATTAGTGACGTATAGGTGCGGCGAATAACAGCTGACATTAGAATTCCATCGCGTCGCTCCCGGTCTCATCAGAATTTTCATCAGAATTCAATTTTTAACAATCACTAGCTCACCACAATCATTGGATCATTAGATTGATCATTCTCCGCAGATGTATCTTTCAAATATATCTTAAAGGCTTTATGCATTTTTAGGTAAAGGTATATTTGTTTTTCATTTAAACTTTTCTTTGCGTTCTATTTAAACTTTGACTACAGTATTATCAATTGTAAGAGAAATTAAAATTGACAAAATATATTTTTCAAAATTAAAATTCTTTATTCTTCTGTATGATTTTGTGAAATTGTAATATAATTCTGTAAATATACGTGCAAAAATGTAGCTATATAAATGTGTATAACATTAAATAAGAAACACATCTAGACAGATTTTTATGTGAAAAATTCATTAAAACATTTGTTGTTTTCATTTTTTAACAATTCTTTAAGTTTTCGTCGTCTGAAAATTTGAAAGAAAGAGTTATTTTCATCCGCTTAAAGTGTAGCCTTAAGCAGTACGCAACAAAGTTTAATCTGAACGAATGTTCCATTGTGCGATTAAGCCGATACAATTGCGCAACTTTGCTTACATTTTTCGTACACTTTTATGACGTAAGACTGGTAGTTCCATCTTATCACTTTCTTGGTTCTGTCTAGCGAAAGTAAGTCTTCTCGAGTACAAAAGATGGTTTCATGTTTTCAAGTTCATTTGTAGATCAAACCTATGCCCAAATACTGTATTACTATTTTTTAAATGAAAGAAAAAATTCATATTAATTGTATACAAACCGAAATTTTTAATATGAAAATGCAAATTATTATTATTGATTTACTATTTATAAATAAGCTATAAATAATTGAATCTAATTTATTAATTATTATTATATTATTAAAGTTATGTTTATGCAAAGATGATAGAAAGAGGTCTTCTGTTAAGAATCAGAAGAGACAATCGTTTATTTTAGGCTTCATAAATCTATTCCGATCATCTTGGCGAGAAGTTGATTTGCGTATGATTGTTACATGATTTCGAAACTCACTTTATATCAGTCTAGCTAAAAATATTGTAAAGGTGCTTTTAATTTGTTTAAATATCGTGACTATCTTGTTTTAAATTTACGTATACTTAGTTTTACAAATTCGCAAGACTTCGTTATTTTTAAAAAAAATGGTCTTGTACGTATGGTAATTTGTTACAGTATAACAATGTTGTTAAAATGAAGGATTCAAATAATTTTACTTATCGACAAATGGTTTTTAAAATTTAAAATTGTTTGAACCCTTAAATTATTGCTGAGAAAACTAATATTTATCGAACGTATCATAATTTTTAGAAAATGTGGTATAGAAAAATAACGTTTGAGTATAAATTTATATAAACTATAAACTATTAAAATCGCAGAGTTAATAATGGTATATTGCTAAGTTATTTTATAAGATTTATTAAAATCATTTTACTGATTTTGGAAATTTTATTTCATTTTATCGAGTCAAAAAATACATTCTTCGTATTACGCAACCCTCAAGAGAACAGTAATAGGAAAGAATATATAATGTTGTCTCTAAATAAAAGTTGAAACGAGAAGAAACAGTTTAATATAATCCCGTCTTTTGAATAATTGGAAAAATCGGTTATTTATTTTTGTAAATACTACAAAGTTTTACGGTTTAGGATGAGGTTGTGGTTAATGGTATATAATTTTATTGCAAAAAGGTAAATGTGGTAAACGAAAGTTTCATTTCATTAAATACAGTGAGCACAAATCGCTTATAAGTCCATTGTTTTTATCGTTAACTTTTCTTGTTATAGAATTCACGAATTTAAACTCAGTAATAACATCTGGTTTTTGTAGACAAAGAAAAGCATCAGCAGATAATAAATTTCTTAATTTCAATCCAAAAAACGTGAATGCAAAATCTCCAATTTCTGAAGACAGATTTAAATTAATACACAAAATGAACTTTTGATGAGACTAAAATTCTTATGAACTATTCAAATAGAGAAACCCTGTCCGGATTCAAACTTCTTCCTATATCACTACCGAACTTTTTGTAAGCGAAGTGAAGAATGAAAGCATAAAGGAGAAAAATGCTGCTTAAGTCAGACGAACAGAATGAACCTGAAATAGTGAGACTGAAATATATTGTGAACCATTCTTTTAAAAGAGTTTTTATTCTAACGAAGCTTAAATATCTTTTTCCATAATACCAAATAAATCCTTTTCAAGCAATCATTTCAAAATAATACCGAACCATGTCATTCAAATCAAAATAATTTGTTTTCTTTCTGTTTTAGGTATGTAATTAAAAACAAAGTTTGTGACTAGAAGAAAAGTGGTCAAATGAAATCAAGTGGCAAACTGCGGCAGCTTTGAGAACAAAATTCTGACACTCAACAACCTGCAGTTAATTAGCACTTTCAATTTGTCAGGCTGATTGGTTGGAGCGAAGACTGCCTTTTTTCTCAACCCACAATCGCATATCTTTAATGCTACGCAAAGTTGGTAATCGGTAATCGATGAGCGCCATCTATACCCATCCTGAGTTTCTATGGTGCTTATCGAACTGGCATATTCGTACTTACATCGAACATATGTGTATGTGGCTTGCGCTTAATCGAACCCTCTTAATACCAACCAAATATTTCAATTTACGTACATATAACACGAATCAATGTGAGAGTAAAAAGTTAGTTAATGATTTCCAGAAAAAATTATGTTAATTAATCAATTAAATTCCATTTGTATAAATGATGTCATTATAAGGTTGGATAAATAATCTATTTCGCAACTTTAGCTTAACGAGACGAGCACCCTTTTATTCAGTATCCAAGTGATAATATTGATTCAAGTTTGTTATAACTATACTGAATGTGAAATTTCAGTTATACATTTTTATTTGAGACGATACTATTTATGCAATCAATTTTTCATATTCTCGCTGAAAAAATTATTCATTTCTCAAACTTCAATTTTTCTTCGAAACAGACGTTGAAAATAGATTTGAAAGTTGCAAAATTCTTATATTTTATTTATAATGTTACATTTTAAAATATTTTCATACGATAAAAACACAAATTTAGGAATTCAATTTCATTTTAAAATATATGAATTGATTTTTAGTCGAATAAAATGCGTACAATATGCGCGCGCGGAAAAAATCGTCTGGATAGCATTTTGATCAAGTCCGAATCGAATCTGGATGAAGTCTGTAAACAGTCAGACATAGATATCTGACATTCTGCTGGTAAATGTCTCAGTTCCAGATTGTGATTTAGTCTGGAACAAGCCTTGTAAGAATCTGGATATCGTTGCCCAACTAATGCCAGACCAATCCATTGTTAAGAAAAAATCTGGAAATTGTTTAGCATAAATTGAGTGTATTTTTTCTAATTTAATATTACCTCATTTGAAATATGCTTATTTATAATACAATTTTAATTATCAAACTAAAATACACAGTAAAGTAAAATTTATGATTTATAAAATTTCAACTAATGATTTCAAAATAATGATGAAATAATTTAATTTTTCTATTCAAAAATTATCTTCTCCTTACTTTTTTCAATACTACTCTCCACTCTTAATTCTCATAATTTGCATACAGTTTTTGTTCATCGTAACACCGCTGGTAACTGAGCTGGTATATCTGAATATCTAATAGCACCGCTGCAAGAAATGGTTACGAGCTAACGTTCATTTGGTTGAGCTGCGATTAATGTAGATTTTTAGCCAAATTTGCAAGGCTGGATTCCCCCCGGAAATCTTTGCCACGTTTAATAACGCATGGTAACTTTCAAACTCGCTGCCTGCGCAAGGGTAAACATTAATTAAACGCATTTCGTCGCAGGTTTTTGTAATGCGATTTCATGATACTTCATGCAGGAAAAAGTATTAATGAATTTTGTGATGTCATGCTCAGACTGGTTGAGCGTTTTAATGATGGAGTAGAGTAGATTTGATGATATGTGACATTTTTTAGCGATTAATCGAAACGCCAACGTAACCATTTCCCCTTACAATCGTGATTTGATTTTCGCAGAATAGTCAAAATTGTGATTTGACTAGTCAATAAGAGATTGCTTTCGATCAGCGACCCTTTTCAAACACACTCGTAGGCCTCTTAAGGGTCTCGTTTTATTATACATATGTCCCGAGCTATCGAGTTCTCCGTTAGTGATAAATGAATTAAAATTAAATGAAATGATTTATTTCAGGAAAATCAAATTATTCATCCGTTTCATAACGCTGCCAAATAAATACAATAGTATATTATAAAAAAAAGAATGAAAATAAGCAAAAACAAATAAATATTAATACAATTTGAAATGTTACATTGATATTGATAAAGAAGAAAATTTCATATTCAATTTTATTTTAATGGCCAGTTTGTACACAAAGAAATTTTAACAAGTCAGTTATATTTTTATTTTACATGACGCAAAAAGCTTAAAGCAAGTGTTTACGCCGCTTTATATACGTTTAAATACACGCTACAAAATTTAAGTCTCATAAATTGAAAAAGTCAAATAATTCTCGGCGTGTTACAGTCAACTTTGCAAGTAAATTAATGTAACATTTTTATAAAAAAAAGTAGCAGCTACAAAATAAATGCTACCAGATATGAACCAGCTAAATTCATTGAATCTACATAAACATTACAATAAAATCGAATCGGATTTTAATTTTGACAAGTTCTCGATTCATTTCATTCAAATTATATACTTTTTTAATTATTTCCATAAACATTTTATTTCACTTCACAAAGCTATACATTTTAAGCTGAAAATATCAAGAGAAAAATAAATTCAATGTATTGTTATTATTACGAAACATGTGTTTCTACGAATATTATTAATATTGTTCTCCGCTTTTTTATGGTGAATAAGTTTGGGAAATCACTCATACTTTTATTTACATGTACGGTGAAACTAAAATTTGCAATTTTTTCGCAAAAGTGAAATTCAAATTCGGTCAGCCATGATTCTCAAAACTACGTGATTCCGCGACTGCGGCGACTTTTTCAGTTCCGCGATTTTGACGCAATTAACCTCGCAGTGGTACAAAGGTTCGTGAAAATGCAACAACTGTCTGCGCCAACTTTTCTGCTGATGCTAGGCGCAGCCGATTGGGGTAGAAGAGCGACGTGAAGTACGATAAAACGCAACATATCAAAAGTGAGTGAAACGCGCGTCACGAGCGTAATGCCGAGTGGCAAGTTGCCTAGCTGCCGTTGATGTCGGCGCACCGAGACGGCTGAGAAGGTGGCGTCGGCGTCGCGACGACCTAACAGTCAGTCGTTATCCAACCTCAACGCGCCACGTTACACTTGCTCGTGATAAACAATTTTGCTGCCTCCGGATAAGTGCTCGAATCGCGATGATCACTACCGAGTTTTCACGGCTGCCAAACGTTCGCCGAGTTTGATCGCGAAATGGTGATTCTTGGGCCAAAATATGGCCGAAAAAGTAAATCTGGTTCTTTGCAGTTTATGCGATGATCAGTGGTGTATTTCCTGTTGATAAACGTATCGAAATTTTTGATTGGTCTTCGGAAAAGTGGGTTTGGGTTTTGGGTATTGATGTTTAGCACATCCATATTCGCAAAGCTGCTTCCGAGCGAGTGAATTATTTGTTTTGATAATTGGGCGTTAATAAGATACATCTGCAACCATTGCAGATTGTCATTCTTGATACAAATAATTTATGCTTATTTCTCGTGGCTTTGACGTTATTACTCAGTAAGAATTTAACAGCAGTTATATCAAAACGGAAGTAGAAAATTACATTACACTTTGTGAATGGTATATAAATTATGCAAATCAAATAGTAGCTTTATTAAATTTGTTTTTCCGTTCCGAAATTTGATCAAATCATGAAGTGATACGGAATCAAATGAATGTTTGTTTGTTCTAATGGATTAAAAAGATAAAAACCAGAAATATTGAATAAAATTTATAAAATGAGAGATTTTGTGAACAGATTGCAAAAAGTTTGAATTATTTGAGTTGTGTGCTTCTATATCGGGTTGTTTGCAAGCCTTTAGCCGATCGCCATGCGGCGTCCTGGGTATCCGCGTGACCTGGCGACCCAAGTAGAAGTGCAGCTAGGGTTAAACTGCGTTGCAACTACAGCCTCAATGGTTTTTTCGTGTATGCATTCAATCTCGTAGTAAGATTGAATTTTTTCAGTATTTCATCAGAACATCTTGATTTTTGTTTAACATTCTTTTTAATTGTTAACACTATTGTCTTATAACCTTTCCGTTATATTTTGTATATTATTTATTTAAACGATATTTAATTATATTTATAATGTAACAAAATATATATTACAAAAATGAATTACTAATATTTTTATTAATAATATAATATTAATGAATATAATAATAATAATAATAATAGCATTAATATAATGAATGATATTTATTTTACAGATTTCGTTATTAAAAATATTATTTTTTAATTTTGTAGATCTTGTGTAAACTCAATTTTTGTTTACATTAATTTAGATATGAAGGTTTTATATAAATGACGTAGTTTTAAAACAATTTTGCGAATTTATTTTGTATATTAAATGAATATTTTCAACTGGTACACATTTCTATCGCACGTTTTTTATTTGATAAAAACATGGAAAAGTGATTCATATCACGTGTATATACCCTTTTTTCAAATACTGTAGTTGCTTAAAAGTTTTAACAATTTCATCGAATTTCAATGAAATCGTTCAACTTTTTGTTATCCTGAGTATCAAACAAACGAATGTTGTTATTAGTCATTCAATCGAACTTTTTTCAAATACCAATTTGATACGAAACCAAAAGTACTATTACAATTCGGATTCACCGTTGATGTTCCAGTATGTCCATTCAATAAATGTTTTGGACACTGGATTGTATGGAATATAATTTTTTACACTTGTAATAAATCCACAATTTTTGTTATTCAACTGTCTTGTATAATTGAATTGATGTAATTATAGTTTGTAAGAAGGCTTTACACTAATGGCACGTTTCCGAAATTAAATACAGCCAGTTATTAATTATAATAAAAAACAGTTATTAATGGTTAATGCAATAATGAAATTTTTTAAATTTTTATTTTTAAATTAAGCTTTAAATTAAAGAAAAAATAATTTTTCAGTCATTCTTATAATTTCAGTTAATTTTTTGTTGAACGTTGAAATTTTGTATTTTTTTAACAATTATTTTCATTGTATACAAATATTGTATGTTGACGTAAGCAAATTATTTAAAAACTCTTTTTCTGTTGATACTGAAGTTATTTAAGTGAACTGGATTCATTGAAGTCCATATCATTTGTTTTTTCCCTCGATATTTACTTCGTCAATCTTTCTCCAATCTTGTTTACATTGTTTCGTTTATGTTGAATCGCTTCGTTGGAGTTATAGTTTGTTTAGAATTGACATAAAAGCTAGCTTCATAGTGATTACACGAAATTATCTACGTTTCTGTTAATTAATACATCTCTGTGTCCAATATCAGGCTACAAAATAGACATGTTCGAACGACGTTGAATGAGATTATGTCGAAAAGATTGAATGCTACCATATAAACATCAAGTTCCAAGTTTTGAATTTTCAAACAATAAAAGTATTTGAATCCAAATTTCATAAACAATTATGTTTGCTTCCATGAATTTTTTTCCTGCTATGTAGTAAACGAATATCAGCTAGTCGTTGAACTGTATAGTAAATGTTTTATCAACGCTAACGATTAGGACAATTATACAATAAAAAATTCATATCTATAGCTGTACAAAAATGCAAAGATAATTACAGTATTTATAAATTAATTCAAACAGCCCGTTTATGCGTGTACCTCAATGACAAGTAAAATATTCATTTTATGAATACGTTGGTGGAAAAGCCGTTAAATTGATTATGTTTATTGCTTGACCACATTGAAAAACGAGTCACTGCCGATTACATTCAAATGCTCTGTTGACATAATATATCGATTTGGTACGCTGATTATGATAATCTAATATATACAACTCTCAGGTGTCATTTATCTACGCAAATACCGTAATTGTCAAACAACCCTACATATATATTTTCAAATTATCGAAATTTGCTATAAAATCCTAAGTTTAAAGAAAAATATTCTGAAATACATTCCTTCACTGTTTGGTAGAATATTTAAAATGAAATGAAAAAATATGCAACTCTTAAAAATACGTTCCAAATGACATCTAAATCACATGACATAACCTCTATAACCGAGAAAGTCTAGGTGAACTGGCAGATGGCAAAAAGGTGCGTCCACAAAGGTTGCGCGAAAGTGAAACACCCGACAGAGTCGGTGCTTGGCGGCGGCGGCGTGTGACGTCACGCGCGAGAAATCGAAGCTGCGCGCAACAACGACGCAAGCTCAAGCCGCGTGACGCGAAATTGTGCAGCGCGGCGACGTTGACCCTTCGCAGCTGCATCTGGAGTCAGTGACCCCGCTGCGAAACACCGGCTCAACGAACGTGTCCGACGTTTGACGCTGCGCTTCGTGCGAGCGAAAAGTGTGTCAAATCACATTACGCAGCATTGTAACTAGTCAGCGGGTAAGACGCCAGGTTCGGGACCCGCGCTCCAGTGACCTATTTATGCGCGGACCCCTATTTGCGTTCGATGCTCCACGGGTCGATGCTTAGGCCGAACAAACAGTATTTGTTGGCTGTTTAATATTTTATCAGCCCTTCAGCTGGTTTCATAAAATATGATACTTACAGCTTCCCATTTTCGTGTATATGATGGTACAAACATTTTTTATCAAATAATCTATTTTTTAATACGAAAAATTATATATTTTTTGCTCAATTTTTCCGTTACTTATTTATAGTGAAATTTATATTATGGGGCGACTTAGTCAAATCGACGAGTTTTTTGCTGACTCTCAATGTTAGTTATGCTATAATAGCAAATCATCAAATTAGGTCAACTCAAAATGTAAACTTTTTGAATATTAACACTGGACCTTTGAATCATGTCTTCTCCTATCTTGGCAAAACTGTGGAACAAGTAATAAATATAAACCGATACATTAAACTAGAAATTTGCCTAAGTCAAACACGATACTCTCCAAAGTTTTCTATAAGCTTATGTATGCTATAAATCACAGATTTATCATGTTGATGAATCTAACAAATTAAATTGTTTGTAAATATAATTTTATCTTTATTGAGAGAAATGATTCATTCCAAATTTTTTTATATAGTATAATGATATACAAGAAAATAATGTATAATATAATAGAACAATTTTACATTTTTAACAAATTTTCAGAAAACTATATTGACTAGTAATACTTTAGTACATAGTGATTGATTTGGATATGTTTATAAGTTATCAATAATAATTAGATATTTAAATAACTTGTAAAAATAAAAATATTGCTATGATTTGTTGCAATACGAGGTAACGAACTTTATCTGAAATGAATTCATATTTTTGTTCTTTATTAGAATATTAGGCTTCTTTATAGCATTCAAACGTATTCTAATAAGATTGATTATTAAAAATTGTTTAGATTTAAATAAATTGCAGAACAAAAAATTTACCCGTTAACTCTTTTATTTTATTCAAGAATAAAAAAACAATGTAGATAGTGTATCAAGTTGTTTCACATATTTTCACGTATATAACTATGCATAAAGTATAAAAATTTAATTATCATTACTTTTATCATATGAACACATGCGCAATCATATATAATCATGTATGGTCTAAATATATCATGTATGGTCTGGTTATATATTTTGCTAAATATATAAAAAAAATGAAATACGAATATATATACCCATATATTCATATTTGACTTACATATTTTTCGCAATATTTAACAATATATGTGATTTGTTTATAATCTTAAAAAGAGATACATTAAATTTCTTAAACTTGTTTCGTTTTATAATGTGTAAAGATAATTGAAAAATGTTTTTGTACATGACTAAATATGATATAAAAACATATGTAAATATAATATTCGATATCGAACCCCCCCCCCCCTTCCGTGATCCCTGCCGGGACTCCGCCCCTGGACCCTGTTTATGCGCTTCACAAGATTTTCCGCTTCGTAGCTCAACTCCCTTCACGATGTTTGCAGCATTTGTATTTATGCATCATTTATGTTACATTAAGAATCATCTTGTTTTAAAAAGTATCGTACGCAACTCGTGCAACTTACTCATTGGAAATGGCCTTTTTCCTCCCTAGTTTCGTAATTTATTATTGTTTATCAATTTCTTCAGTTGATAATTTTGTTTACATGTAACAATTTTTCTTCATGTTTCCCTTATCTATAATAAAAAAAATTGTTCAAAAAATTGCGTTTATAAATGAAAATGTTTAAATAGTGATTACAATTATTTGGGTTACGATTTTTAGAAAATTAATCAGTCAATTTAAAAAAAAGGGATGTAATTTGTGCAAGATAAATATAAACGTTAATAAAACTCTTTTTCGTAATAATAGTACAACACATTTTTCATATTGTATAAATAATTATAGTGAAATATAACACCAGCTACAATATTTCATTATTATACAATGTTTCATTATTATATTTTTAATATTGACATTATTGCTGTTATATGGATTTGATACAGTTTGTTGAAATAGCAAAATCCTATTTCGGCAAAACGTCGAACATTATACATGCAATGTGTATGGAAAATATAATTTTCATTACTAACCACTAGCGTTTCAACTGACAATTCGATTAAATGAAAACAATAAATGTGAATGAAGATTGATATTAAATTTAACATTGAATAATTATAATATTCTGTTCAATTTAAAAAATATTAAGTTTAAATGGTCAATTATAGCTTAAGAATTTAAAATAATATTCAAGTTCAATATACACAAGATTATTTTCCATTCGAGTTAATGTACATTTAAAAAGTCAATAGGAACAATGCGTTTTAGATGCATAGGACACAGTTTTTCTCTCTCTGGAAGAGAGAGAGAAATAAAATTCTCTTAATAAAGAAAAGCATACTTTCTAGGGAGAAAAATGATGTTTCGCTTCGTGGCTCTAAAAAATATATGTCTCAAGGAAGATATAAACAGTTATGCTATGGGCAAGGTAACAAGCGCTCGATTATTCCTCGAGTTGTTTTCACAAATTACATCATCCTGCGAATAATCACTAGATTCTGTACCCCGTAGCATATTAAGATTTTCGTTACACGTGCACGTAAAACACAGATTTATTTCCTCTAAAAAAGAGTAAAACAATTTTTCACTTCCTCCCGAGTAATTACACTATGAAGGGGGTGAAACTCGTGTTCTTTTTTGAATGGACTAAACCTACGTTTTTATTTATACTATTGATGGAAAATATTATATACACCCCGGAAGTAATAAACAATATTCTCTCCAGGGACAATTGACACCCTCGAAGAGACATCAAGCTGCCTTCGCCAGTCCTCGATTACGTCTTAAGCGTCACTTTTCCCTGGGGAATAACTTCTCGTTTTACTCCCTTGGTACATAATGTATTATTTTTAATTATAACTATTATATTTTATCTATTTATTATTGATACATAACGTGATTTTATAGTTTCTTATGGTTTTGAAATAAAATTAAATATAATTAATATTAAAAATACAAAAACTAAAATTTTGTACGTTGATTAAATAAATGACTGTGATAAGAAGAGGTCAATATACATAATAAGTCTAGTATTTTATTTTGAGAAATACTGTTAAGCAAAATTTTGTACTAATCTAAAAAGAAATTGTACTTTTATTATTACTGAATTGAAAATTTATAATATGAAAAACAAATTCAGTTTTATGTATAAAAATAGTTTAAACAAAAAATGAAACTCAAAATATGTCTGTCGAACTTGACACATATCTAGTAGTAGTATTTCCTAGAAATAGCTGTAGACCATTCTTGAAAGCTATTCATCTTTAAGTAATCACTAAGTCGTTTTACCTTGTCCCATTTTGGATTAAAATCTTTGCTCAACAACCACATAATATTTCTCATTTCATTCTGATTCTCAAAAAAAAAAATTCACTCAAAAACAGTAGTAACAATTTAAATATTTACTTCACTATTTTATTTTGGCAACTAAGCCAGAATATGTCAGTTCATGTAGTCTTAAAAATACCGTTATTACTATTTTAATTGAACTATATTTTCAAGTAGGCTATTAAATTCAATACCATATGATAGCACACTTGAGTACATTGAGTTTGGTAAGACTTAGGGAATATCTTTAGGAAGCGGTATAAAAAATTGATGCAAGTAGCGAGGGGCCTATTAAAATTTCGTAAAAAACGACTTTCAAGACTGCTCTGAACGACACTTGATGACGTAAATCTGGCTCACGCTAGATGCACCTGCTAATAAGAGCGTAACAGGTGCATTGGCCATCCTTTTGACAAAAAACACCCTCTTTTATTTGCGTCTGTAGTAATACTTTTATCCTATTTCACTGTTAAATTACACACGATTCGGAAAGTTTTCTTTAGTTTACTTTTGAAAAACTACAAATCAGTTATTTCTAGATACAAAACAGTCCTTAAAAATGTACTATTATTTAATATTTATATTAATTTTATTAGCATAAAGGCAGATTTTCAAACTTATTAAACATATTACTTAGCATAGTTAATTTTATATTTCCGAAATTTTCATGCATTTCATTATTTAATATTTACGTGTAAATGGTTTCGTGATAATCTACTCAATAATCATATTTAAAAATTATTTTAAGCAAAAATCAAATATATAGGAACAAATAATTATTTATTAATTCTAACAAGCAATCAATTCTGTTAATAATTGGTGTACTCAATGGAATGTCATTATATCAGCAGTGTACTTCGTTCAGGCTCAACGATTTTATTAGTTCATTACGCATTTTGCGAGGCGAAACACTTCAAGCCTATTCATAATGTTATAATGCGTCAAATCATAGAATTTTTAATTTTCTCGTTCTAGATCGTTAATTCACTACATTTTTCTTAAATTGTTCATTCATTAAACGGATAATGATTACATTTCATATAGAAAAAAAAACATTTAAAATGTTCATTGCTATTTAAGAATAAGAACAAGTACACTAAAATGAATTCCAAATTATTCATATTTTCGAAAAAAAGTCACGTATGTAACTTAGTATAATTTAATAATTTATAACGTCAAAAACTGACGTTAAGTCATTAGAAAATAAAATATTCGCACAGCAAATGACATCGTTAAATTTTATGAATGACATTCATTTTTCTATCAACATCGAAAGTGGGTTATTCATGCGGTGGATCGTTCATTCAATCAACCGTAAAAGTTCTTTTCAAATGTCAATCAACACATTTTCAAAAACAACGGGGGTGAAAGAAATTATGTGAATAGAAATTCATTTCTTTATATAACAGAAAATAATATGTTTTATATTTATTTAGAACTCATGCTTATAATATTTATTTATTACATATATCTTTATTTTAAGAAATATATCATATTTATTAATAATTTAAAGTATAATTCGATTGGTATAAAAAGTTAATTATTTAGAATGTGAAAAAAAATGTAATTCAGATTTTGAAAACAGAAAAAAGGGCAAGAATGGAATTTGTCATCTACAAAGTGTTTTCTTCAATTTTTTCGAACAACACGAAATCGTTCAATTTATACCAAGATGGTTTCAAATATGTAATGACATTGTTGATGTTCAACAGCGGCTGGCTGTTGAATCGTTTTTGTCAAATCGATCAGACCATAACTTTTGTCATTCACCAACAACTGTTAAAGATTTTGTGTGGCCACTTTTACATTTCGGCGCTATTTTCTTTTGTCTGAAAACTTCATCCGGTACGTTTTGATATCTTTGTTACTGTACGAACCTTACCGACCTTATTTTATCCGCTTCTTCGACTTTTTTCGTCCTTTTCACGTTGCGATCAATTGATTTTCACATTACCACATTTTTCCACCGAGTTTGCACACCGCGCACGAAGTGTTCGAAATCGCGTTGATTCTTTGATTCTTGTTTTATCTTTTTTTCTACGTCTCTTTTTTTAACTGAAATAGTTGATGATGGAAATGAAAGAGCACGTATTATACCGTACAATGACAATGAAAAAGGAGAAATCGCGTGCGAACGACATTGACATACAGCTTTTTAAATATAAATTTCATAGCTAGACCATGGAAATGAAAGGAGGTTAGAAAAATATTCTGCAGAAAAGAGATGGGTGATGTATTGATTGAGTTTCATACCGGAAAATGAGTAACATCATTATCGATTCATAATCTATCGATTGTTCCGGAACTAAAAATATCTCCCTTTAGATAGAATTTCCTGATGTTCATCACGTGATGTTTACTTCATTTAGTGCCTTTGAATAAATTTCTATTTTATATTACGTGTTTAACATTCATACAACTCGTTTATTCATAATCGATGATGAAATATTATTCACAAATACTTTTGCAGAAGCGTATATGTGTTAGTAAAACAAATAAACATATATTATTATATTTCCTAAGACAAAAATTCATTGAAACGAAGCAAACAATTCATTTAGCATAATACACTGATAAATTCTGTATTCATTTTCGTCAAATAATTCAATATGGATAAAACGATTTTGTAATATAACTTTGCACAATTTCATGATCTCCCAATTGGAATACAAATATTCAGTATGCCAATATACTTCATATTACAACAAACAAAATATAATGATTGCCATAAAATGTTTTTTGTTTGAATATTTAAATATTATTACATGTGAAAACATATCACAAAGTCTGATTTCATAATATTTCATAACGTTGCAAAAAATGAATAATATGTACGTTACTTGGAGTATTCTTTTGTAAATCACACAAAGCATAGGACAACTTTTAATCCGACATGTTTTGTTCAGATTTTCAGATAGTAACGATACGCCATAACGTTCGCAAGTTCGGAAATTAATCCATTAAAACCGAGACGCTTTGTTTCTTATAGAAAATGTAACTGCTCGTATGCAATTCGAGATAACGAATCATCACTTTATTTTATCCGGCTCGGCTTTGTCGGCTCTTTCGGATCATACACTGATAAAAGTTAGTTCGTTTCTCTCGGAAAAAGTACATAGTTCCACTTCAGAACCACAATGACATATGTCAACGTTATATATATCGTTGTAATAATGGTGTCGAGAACGAAATTGCCTACAAGAAATCTTCAGAGCGTTTTGTCATTGCGCGTTCCTTTGTTATTGACTAATTAAGATCGAGTGCTCTGATCGATTCGATTTTTTTCTGGCTCAATGGTTGTGGCGAATTCTCGCTTGGGTTCGGGGTCAAGTGGAAATCTCAGTGCGTTGATGAATTAAAGCTTAAATGCAACGAAACAACTGATCGTTAGTGACATTCATAGAATTATACTTCTCGCAGCTTCGTGATTTCAAATAGTCACGTCCGAGAGAAGATCAGTTTAAAATGAATATGTTATATTATAAAAATACTATGAACTATCACAAAATTTCAGGCAAAAACTAGTCGTGAAAGAGATCGAAATTATAAAAAATGTTACATTTGAATTTTAAAATATCAAGATAAATATATTACATACACTGACTTGATTTATAAATATATAGTATAGTTAGAATAACAAACCACATTATACTTTCAAAAGTAAGGAAAATAGATAACTGAGTTGGAAAAATGACAAACAAATACGAGGCATATGCAAGAAAAGCAATGTTTTAGTTTGTGGAAGAATTGAATTTGTTTGTCAACGATGTTATTTTCAACAACAGATCAACATTCTGAACTGACGCTGATGCTTCTTAACGTATTGTTTTTACACCATTTCTGTGTTTATATCAAACGAACGTCATGTTTCCAAATTGTTATACTCTTTTGTAGTTTATGTACAATTACAGGCAAATCTTTTTGAAGTTATAATTTTTTCTTTCATAACTACAATTGAATTGCCAACGAAATTGAGTTTGAAGAACGTAACTTTTGTTTGAACTGATAGACAAAGACTATATTGATAATACCAATTTGTTGTGAGAATTGTGTTTAATTTGCAGACAAAAGTTTGCATCGATTGTCTTGCATTTTCATGCAGGCTTCGTAGACCGTCTGCGACCTGAGGGCGGACGGTTGCCTCTTCACGTCATACCTTTCAAAAGAGATGTAAAGTACTTTGCTTGGAAGATACTTTACCGAAAGAAGGAAGACGAGTGAGTGATGGCAAAGAATAGCGCGTAGACACGAAAATAATGTAACGTGTACTTAATTGTTGTAGAAATGAGTTTTCAACTTTCTAGTTTATTTTAATCTTAAATATTACTTTTATCCAATAACCATATGAATTACAACATGTAATGATCCTTCCTCAAATTATTCAGCATTACATGAATTCGATAACTCATCAAAATAATATTTTTGGTTAAAATTGATTTATTCTATAAAGTTCTATCAATTTTTGACTCGCGAAAAACTTTTGTCGAGTTAAGTGGCGAGATAACGAGTATATCGTTTTCTTTGTATTCAGTCGAGCCACGAGTTATTGGTTTCGTGAACTTGCAGTGCCTCATGCCAGAGACAACTTTTCTGAAAACAGTACGTGCCTAGATCGCATAATTTCTTATAACTTTTATGAGCGCAACTCTCATTCTATTCTCGTTTTGTTCTTACTATAACGTAAATCATGAAAAAACACTCGTCTAATTATTGGATTTTACGCGAATGATAATCCGAGTAGCTTTGTAAGGGAAATCATTTTGAAATTTCTGCAAGACTACAAATACTTTTGCAAATGATTTATCTTTTCCTGAAGTAGTAAGCCAAACTACATGGATTCGGTAACACGCCATTTGTTACATTAATATTAAAAAAATTAGTTTTCTCATTTTGGCTAACAATTTATACATATAATACGATGCTTGCAGATAAATGGAATTTCGAAAATTACGCAAGCTCTCAAATGTTTTCTTAAACGTAAATAGTTTTCTCAATTTAGTCTGCAGTGTTGTGTGTACGAATAATGTAATCTGGTCGAATGAAATGAACATTTTGAAGCAACTGCACAAAGTAGTTTTAACACCAGAGAGAGTGCTGAAACAATTACTTTCATTATACTCAAATGTACCGCTTTACGTAGGAAGTAAATAGTTAAAAAGTAGTGCAATAAATGAAAATAGACAACATGCTCTGAATAAGACTATCTTACGTGAATGCTTACATACATGTACATACATGTATATATTTATATACGTAACATTATGTATAACATTATATATGTATAATGCATACATCGTGCGATAAGAAATAAATAATGTCGCACTTCATAAAGGTCGATGAAACGGAATTATGTTCAATTCAGTCGAATGGCTTTTCAAGTAAGTAGAGCGGACTAAAAGTAAATGCTTCTAAGGCTGAAGATGTTTTTGACTCGGGACAAGTAAATGACTAAATATGTCTGAAAGATAATTGGATCAAGCGGTTTCACGCACGCACGTCATCACGCTCTCAATTGACAAATAAAGTTTGTAAATAGGAGCGCTCTCCAGTCCAAACTTTGATCTCTCAAGAACTGTTATATCGAACTTAATGCAAATCAACTTTCAACATTTTGAATACATGTATCATTTATACATTCTTACTGTACAAATACAATTCCACTGTATAAAACATATATTCAAGGCATTTCAACTTAATGTCTGCAACTTAAATACCGAATTTCAAACTTTGATCTTCAAAGCTTAAATTACATTGTCTTTTTTTCTTCCATCGCAACATTTTATGACGCGAAGTTTATTGCACTATTGTACAACGCGTCCTTTCCAACAAGTCAAGGGGTCCGATCAGCACGCTGAAAATGAGTTTTATTCTCAATTGTTTTGTTACGCTTTTTCAAACTTTTTTAGATGATTCAAAATGTTAGACTTTTAATATGAAAAAACATTAAAAGTGTTTTAAAATGAAATACAGACGATGTTTCTACTGCGTAAATCAATCACTAGTATAAATTGAGAGTCGCATGGCAAATCCATCCAAAGCTGCATAACAACCAATCGCTAATCGTTTTTTCTCAACTTTCGCCAGATTCTGACTTCGGAGCAAAAAAATGGCCAGAAAATCAACGAAACTGTTTCTGAGGCCGGACATTTAAAATTAGAGTTAAGATCGTAGATATTTGAGTTTAAATAGCAGTATAGGTAGGTTCAAAAGTTGGTCCCAGCTGAGTAAACATCACAAATCGCAGATAACTTTCAATTACTGACACTTTTGTTTTTCGTTTTATATTAACGTCAATATTTACTACGTTTTGTTATCAGTTTTATTCGAAGAATGTATTGTTTTTTGAAATGACTCGAAAAAGCTATTCCAATGGTGGATGAACATTTATTGTTCAAAAACAAAATAGTACTCTCGGTAGGGCAACGCGTTCTTAAAGGAAGGGAAGATAAATTTTGGAAGCAACAACATGAACTTTGGATGAGTATTTAGACTCGTGAGAATGCAAAATAGTTGACGAAGAGCGAGCCGTACTAGTACTCGAGTTCGAGCTCCCTATCTCGAGGGGTTTCATTGTTATTATAATTGCTCCTCGCAGTTGTCATAGACAAGCGCAATAGCTTATTTGTCCAAACGCGACGATAAATACATGTAGGTCGAATCGCGAACAAGACATGTTTGCCGCGGTTTCTTATTTATTGCCAAGTCAACTGGATAAAGACGTTTTTATCACGACCAGACTTTTCCATTTATTAAAAATGAAATATTATACAGTTTCAATTTTAAGGTCGGAAGAGTAAAGCATTTTACTTGTAATCCGCTTCATTCCGGAGAAAATGACGTTTCCGGTATTTTTTTTTTAAGCAATCTTAAGAATTTCAGTGATTCATATCGTGAAAAAAAGCAAGAAAAAAGACCCGACCGCCTTATCTTTTTAGCCGCTTATAATATTAATATGTTGACAGATGAGCCTTAAACACTTCTGTAACTCAATATTCTTCTTTATGTGCTTGGTAATAATAGAGTTTATCGTTAAAGTGCTGGAAAATCGCAGTTTTTACTTCAGCATTGCAAAATACAACCTTCATCAATGTATTCCTCCTACCTTCCCTTAGTGCTTACGGGATAAATAAATGCTTTCCGTTGAGCAACGTGAATTTTGCTCTTTCGGAAGCTTATTTTAATGAACGGCGTTCTATGCACGAAATTCATTACCGATTTCCGTATTATTCACTCTTGGCTCGTTACTTCCAATAATCTTTTACTTCGGAATTCTATAATGAAATACTGACTGACGAAGGTCGTTTTTGCACTTACATTTTTCCTTTGCAACAAAAAATAGTGAAACTTTTTTGAAACAAATATGGCAAACTGAATTTGGTCTAACGAAAGAGATGTTGCAGACGTAAATTGATAAAAAGCTTTCTTGAAAGGAAACTCGAAGGGCGTCGCAGTTTTCTTGACGTCCATAACTTGTTTCTAGGCGATCAATAAAGTCCAGCTAAATTTGATTGCGGACATTAACCAAATGCTGTATAAATAATGAGAAACAATTGAATTAGAAACAGACACTTCGATTCCTGTGTTTGTAGCGTGATAGTCCTAAAATAATTTACGGATAGACCAGAGTTTTAACAAAGTTGTCTTCGGGCAAGTAGTAGAAACACGATTTTAGTCAGCCACAAGGCTGCAACACTAAAAGTCATGTGACAAGGTACGTAACAAGTTTCAGCACAAATGTATTGATCTTCGATTAAGTAATATCTTTGATATTGAACGGTGTTTATAACATCGATTTAACGTTTGATTTATTAAGAAAAAACGACTTTGAGCGTAATTTTGTAGGCACGGATATCCTAAACAAAAGCGACTCTTATTTCTGCGTATTTTTATCGGAATTTTGCATTGTTAACAACCGAGAAACATGATAGTTGAAAATAACTTTTGCTGCAAATAGGACGATTAATTAATACCAAAAAAGCACATCGTCTGGATAGTGGATCTTTTGTTTTGTAGTTTATTTCGTAATTGTGAGTACGTTCAGTCTGTTGTTTCATTTTTGAGGACTGTAGCTTCTCATTTCGACACTGATGTACAATAAAATACCTTATTTTAAAAATTCTTTAATTAAAGTTATCTAACAATGTATAAATTTTAAATCCACTTTCTATCATTTTTTTTAATTTTCTGGTATTATTGATAATTAAGATAATAAAACAGATACTTAAATACCGATAATAAAGGAATTTATATTGTTTGTATACATTGCGAATTATTGAAACATTATTAAATTAAGAATTTTGTAAGTTGAGATTATGCTTTCTGCTTTTCGTTATTGAATCAACATTATTCAATTAATTTATAATTCAATAGAAAACTAAATTTATGATAAACGCAGGAAATCATCTAATATATTTACAAGAGCATTTAATATTAATTAATATTAACCATAATTGACCATTAATTTAAATAGTTTATTTATAGTTCCAATGTAGTTATGAAAAAAAATTTTTCAAATTGTTTTATTACTTTTAATTTAATTATACGTTGAATTATTGAAATGATTTCACATTTTTGTAGCTATAAGCAATACAGATTATCTTGTGTTTACTTTTACATAAATAAACATGGTTAATTTTTTAATAAAACCTAATTAACTCATAAACAAGATATTTAAGGCATTAAAAATAATATATTTAATATTTTTGTTAATTTCGAAGCATCATAATAATTTGCGAACTTTTTAAAACCAATTCTCATTAATCGGACTAATAAATCGATATCTCAAGGATATTAAATAAACATGTAATTATAGTTACATTATTTTAACATATGATTATATGATGTTATTTAATAAATATGTAATCCATGTATTACTTGATTAACATTCAATTTCATTTGTTCGAAAACCTTCGCCATTAATTTCATGTATGTTCATAACTGCTCGCATTATGCTTAATTAAGTAAGGAAAAATTTGATATCAAATGAAAATAACAAGAAATTCAGAAAATATTAATGCACCACATGTCATCGCATCAAACTGTGCAAGAATCTTCGTTGTCAATTCTAATGAAAAAAAATTGATTTGATCATTATTGTATCTAACGTTTTTTCACTTATCCCGTTATTCTTAAGCCAGACGAGTGGTATCAATAATAAAAACGCTGTGCTCGTGACAGTGCGCAATGAACAATTCATTCGGCGCAGACGTAAACGAAATCACAAATCGGACTAGAAATATCGGCATAGATACGTAACCGAAAGTGTACTCATCTTATCAGATAAAGTGATTAGTGGCGCCGATCACCGATGATGGGATATATTATGGGCTGCACGTGTTTTAAAGGTACCACCCTGAACCATCTTTTTCAAGGTTCGTTTTCATAACATTATTTGGTTTCTTTCAAATTTATGTTACTAATTTCTTTTGAAGTATTTGCATCTGCATTTATATATGCCTATTTTATTATGATTTTTTCCTCTTTATTTTCTTGTCCTATTCATGTCAATTGTAGAATGGATGCATTTTTGTATTGTCCAAATAAAAGTATAATAAAATTACGAAGTTCTAAAGTTAAACAAAAAGGTCTTTCTGATTTGTATAAATTTAGATCCTTATATTTGAATAATAATTTTTTTTAATATTTATAATTAATGACAAATACAAACTTTTTTCTACTAAAGTTAATTGAAATACTTAGAAATTAAATTTTATTCCAACGAGAGCTAGTTTGAATTCACTGCTACAAACCCGTTAACCAGTTCATTGAGTTAAGTAATCGTATCAAACGAAGTCACTTCTTAACTTCTACTTTCCTTTTTATTTAAAACTTATCATTTCGAACCGAGCATGGTTTTTTTCGTTTTCATCTTCACTCAATTTGTAATTACATCAAAAAGGTATCTTCTATAATACTTAAGATGCATAATATAGATATACTTCAATATTTTCATTAATACAAATCTTTGAGTGTATATGAGAATATTGCTACTGATATATACCAACATTGCGATTCCATTTACTTTTATAGGCCGTATAATTATGTAACAATTAGAATTAACTATGATAATGCGCGAAATAAAATATGACCTAAATAAATATTTCATTCGTTAAATCGCTTTTTTATTTAACTTAAAAATGCATTAAATGATATTAATATTTGAAAACTATGCTCATATAATATATATCTCTCTGGAACTTGGTAAACCGAAAACATACCAATCCGCTGATATTCCTACAATATATAACGTTCCCTATAATAAAAAATGATTCAGTCAATTTTTCTTAATCATGTTCCTCCTTTCTTCAATTTATCATAAAAAGACCGGAATTAATTTTGAATTTTACAAAGAAAAAAACATTGATTTTCATTTTTCTCCGATGTTTGCCATTAATGGAAAAACGATTAATATTTTTCCTCGCCGATACCTTCATCATTTTTCAAAAATGGATCGCAAAAACGGAAATAATATATTGCTGTTGGAATTATTCTTTAAAGCAAACTTGTTTGTGTTATAATGCGTAAAAAGTGTGCTAATCGGAATCTCATTACCATAGTGTAGTGTCGTGTTGTAAAAAAATCAGAATCACGCACGCAGGTCATACGTGGCTGTGATAATGCGATTTTACGGTGGATTATAAAGGCAGACAGGCACATTCTTTCCGCTGGAACTTAGCACCGAGCGGATGCCACTACTGTTCCGTTATTGGACACACCGTTTGTCCAATCGTTGAACGCACATGTGTGCGTCGACAAAATCCGTCGCGCGACCTTTTTTCATCTCCGATATCTTAATTGCGTTTCCATTACAGCCGCTGGCTATTAAATTTCATAACTGCTACGCACATTTTGCTCGTTATTACTTTAACACTTCAACGATAGTGCTATCGTCGATTTTAAATTACCAACGCTTATTGCAGTTGAAAGACGTTCGTAGGAGAATATCGATAAATGCGAAAAAAAACATGAACAGACTTAGAATTCATTTATAGAGATTAAATAAATTATTTGTCACAAGTGAATTTTGTTGTATTGGCTGAGGATACGGATGAAGTATGTAGATAGCTGAAAATAAAAATGATAGCCTAGACAGGGAATAGATTTTTGTTTTTGACGTTAAATCGATACCGAAGCTTTTTTGAAAAAAAATGTTACCGCGATCGATTTACTTCTCCTGTTAATGAATGTTCGCTTTTTATAACAAAAGTTTTTTATCGTTGTTGAAACCAAATCACTAATTTGGCGGTCAGTGTTACGGTTAGATAAAATTAATGAATGGTGATTCACAATTCTGAATGAATTCTCATTTCGGTGTCTTAGTGAATTAATCAGTTGGTATAGTATTGATAAACATTCACTAATGCAGACTTTTTTTATCGAGCCGGTAGCAACGATGAGCAGGGAATTAATCATCAGGCATGAATCATACGATAATGTTCGATGTACGTTAAATAAGTGGGATGGTTGAATTTTTACGTTTTTTTAAAAAGTATACGCATTAAAAGTGTAACAAAATTAAACAAATTTGTACTAAAGAAATAGTATATTATAGATAAAATGATTTTAAATATTTATACATCAATGTTAAATTGGTTAAATGACAATTTGGAATTTATGAAATGTATATTGTGGCCCGTCATTATAGCACATTCAAATTTCATTAAATTGGTTAGATTTTTCATTTTAGAAAGTTTCGAAACTGAAAATTTTATTTAATTTAAAATATGGAATATTAATTTAAACTTAACTTACCTAAATTCAATAGTTTCAATATTTATTTAGTTTGCATTTTTTGAATCTCTAATCAATTCCATGAAATTTACGTGCGATGTGTTGATAGGTCGCAATATGCATTTTAACCATTCAAAATTAGGGTTTAGGCAATTTGTCATTCAGGCAATTTGACACTCACCTATACATATATATATCACATATATTATCACTTTCAGATTCAATTTTATGCGTTGTGAAATTAAACACTTGCTTATGTATATATGAGTATACACAACTCCTGCTGAATAAAAAATTATTTGTTGATCAGTGAATATTTCATAAAACAATAGACTTCCAATTATATCATTTTTTTTTTTTGAAATCGAAGTTTATTTAAACAAAAATAAAATCAAGAAAAATGTATAAACCAGAATAATTGAATTGTATCATTCAACTGAGGCACATTAAAATAAATAGATTATGTCAAACAAATTAAACCACAATGTTAAACGAAGTTTATTCGTAAAATGTTTGAATTTACTTCAGTGTCATTCTAGCACGAGATTACTGCGGACAAAACGTCTCGAAATTGTCAGACTGAATTTGTTATAGCTAATGTATACTCATAAGTAGTTCTCAACGTTATTTGAACGTATATTCAGCTTATGTATACAAATATGTATTTTATATATGTGATTAAAGAAGTAACATTTCCTTATTATCGAATTGAAATTTTTAAACAAAATGCACAAATGAATAGGCAATTAATTGTTATATATATTAGAAAAAGTACATTCTAACAATAATACATAATCATAATTATAACAGCTGTTTGAGTTTCTGTGTTGCAATTCACTTATAGAATTATTGAGTTGGTTTCGCAATTGAACTAAAAGATCTATCAAATGAGATTCTATAATGTTATTTTCATTATCACAGCGATAAAAATTATAATGACTATGGTTATACGGTTTTGGTAGTCCAATCATTTTTTTATTTAATAATCATTCTAATGATTAATATTTTATCATCTATTTAGTTTTTAAAAATATACGGGAATTCATCATAAGTATGATTAATCATTCAAGAGGATGTTAAGATCGTTTATAAAAAATGATATCAGTTAATTTATTTTTATCTTGATACATATCAATGTAAATATATGTTCAAGCATAGGCAATTTTTTCATTAGCGTAAAATGAAACTTTACAAATAACGTTGAAAAATTACTTGAATTCTTTTTTAATGGTTGACTTTACTTTTTGTTACAGGTATGTTAACTATGGAGCAGTAAATATGAGATTCAATTCCGAAATTCCTCGTAAGTTCAAATATAAGAATTTTTTATCTCGTGTATTCTTTTGTCATTTTCAACTTTCAAGTTTTTAAGCTTTTAAAAAAGAAGATATGAAGTTTTAATGAATTTTATGATCAGAGCAGTTTTTCAAAAGTCTATCAATTTTAATTATTTTGAGTATCACTATATAGCGTGTTACGGCAATTCTTCAGCTCTTGGAACATCGTTTTTCTTAATTGTACATTTAACCTCCACTAATTCTGGTCAAGTGGGCTTATAATTGTACTTTTTATGTTGAATATTCTCACATTAAATACGTACATAATGATTCTCATTAGTTCTTTTATAGTGTTAAAAAACTTTTTATAGCGAAATTTTTCATGTTAAAATATGTTATTCTACAAAAAAAAAGATTCTTGGAAAATAATTACAACAGAATATACTTATTAATCAGTAATCAAGACATAAGCTTGCATTAATTATGTTAATGCAAACTTCTATACCATTTCATCAACTATGTAAGAAGGAACTTGAATTAAGGGATCGATTGTCAAAATTTAATTTTGTCGATGAATAAGTGGCGCCATCTGAACAAACCAATGTAAGTTCATAATCCTCGCCCTGTAACGAGTAAAAATGCTTTCTGTTGCAATTTGGAAAGCTCTACTTTATTCAGTAACGATAAGTGTTTGCTCTGTCGATAAAGACGATTTTCAAGTATCATTTGGGTGAAAGTTCTTAACATGGAAAAAGTTTTAACTCAAAATCCATAACCTATGTTAAAATTTTGTTCAGTAACATTTTGATGATGATATAATTACCATCTATGAATTATCTTAAAAAGATAATTTTACGTTATCGACAGGTGGTGTTAGCGATATTTCACTTTACATTTTGAAAATCAATAAAATACAGGAATCTATTGTTTCTTCAAATGCAAAATTATTAGTTGAAAGAATAACTGTATAATAAATGTAATTTGACACATAGTTTATAAAAAATGTTTGAGTCATTGAATACGAAAATTATCCAAAAAATGCGAAAATTAATATTTCAAAATTTATAAAACGTACTGAAAAATTGATATGAAATGATAAGAAGAATATTAAAATTCGAAACAAAAAACGTGTACAAATTTAATTTCTTTTTTTCATTAAAAATATTCTAATAATATCAAAATATTCATCCCAAAAATTAGACAAGAAGAACACTTTATTATATAAATTTGAAGTGATTAAAACCAAAAGCTTTGATTGGTAGTTTAAGAAAATATATATTACTTTAATATATTGGCATTCAAAAAATTACAGCTCAAAATTTAAAATAAAAATGTCGAGATATATACGAAATTAATCTACAAAATTTTACTTGCGAAGTCGTGGTGTAAACATAAGTATCAAGCCAAACAATAATACACTCAGATGTCACATTCAATGTGACGAGGACATAAATTTTGAGCCATCAGATTCGATTGGTCGTCTGTTGGGTTTC
>JABFQD010000282.1:0-30050 GCA_022817045.1 Psix sp. ZL-2020
TGTCTTTTCCGATCATAATATTTGACAACACCACACCGCGGACGTTAAACAACAAATATAAGAATTTTGTACCTCGAATAATTCTATAAACCCTTTAATAATTAACTTTCCCCTAAATTTCCTAAAATTTTATCTTTCAAAAAAAAAAAAAAAAAAAAAAAAATTAAAATAAAAAAAAATAATAATAATAAGAAACTGATGATGTGAGATGATCAGGTTGAATTTAAGTGTTTCATATCGCTTAAAATGCGATGACCAAATACGATGTGTGCAAGGTGTGCTGGTTTACAGATTGCTCTATACGTTGTGTAATAGGTATTCGATCAAACAGTCAAGATTATGTTTTACATTTCAGAATTAGTTTGTTTTATTTACGCTGTCTTTTTAACCAAATTTATCAACTCAACAATACTCGTTTATTTTGTAATTTAATTAAAAAGTCAAAAACGAGAGGCCCACAATTTTTGAACGGAACAGACCTAAATTTTGGATTTTATTTCTCGTTAAATCGTTAATGATACACGCACAAGCTATTTGTCGCATGTATGAAAAAGCGCTCGAAAAGAGTGCACCTGTATTATTATTATTATTATTATTATTAATGTAGATAATTATAGCCATATCCTCACGTAGAAGAAACTCATTCAACTGAGAATCAATAAAAAAACGCACTTGCGGCAACATTGTGAAATTGCCAAACACTTATGCCAAATTTGTTATCTTTCATAGCGTGTCACGCATCCTATCGCAGTCTATAATTCGCGTGGCTTCCGATCGAACGCTTCCCGGTAAGCGATTTCGTTTTTGCCAAAGTTAACATTCTTCCATTATTTTTTCGCTCCTACCCCCACCCTTTTACCAGCTCACCTGGTCCATCGTTAACCACTCATCGACGAAAAATAAAACGCCACTTTTATTTGCTCAATTATCCATTCAGCGATGTCCAATTGTCAACGAAATCAGCCGAATGAGTTGTTTAAATTGAAATAGTTTTTCTCAAATAGATTCAAACCATGCGTCGAAACTGAATAGTTGCATTTGAATAGATTATAACTAATTCCGTCATTTCCGGAAAGTGAAATGCCACATCGAACAAATCACGTTACTGATTTGCATCATAAATTTGAAATTCAGTGCACGTAATTTCAGTGGTGACATCAGAAATGTTACAATGTACCGACTGAAGCGAGTCCAATGCAAATGAGCTTGCACGAAAAAGGTACAGCGACACAAATTAAGGCGTTGCAAATTACCCGTCCATGGTGCCCTGCTCCCTGATGACGTCCGTGGCGACGTCCCTCCTAAGGTCGCCATGGTACCAGGGCTGCAGGACGTGCACTCCTGCGTCGAGGCCGTGCAGAGGCATCGCCTTTCCGTCCTTTGTTGGCCTCGAAAAAGGCTTCCAATGAATGCGCCAAGCGGCGCCTTCTCTTTCGGCTATTTCTTTAGCCTCCAAAGGGTCCTCGACTATCCGACCCACGCTCCCGGTAAAGTCCATGGCCACTCGCGATCGTATCGACTCCTGAAACAATTTACATCCATTAATCTTCGTTCAATTATTCCACAAGCGTAACACATTTTCATTCGCCGCACAAATATCTTTATTACCAGGAGTTGACTTTATAGTATGTCGCCTTACTTATTTTCATACATGAAATTATTATTACGAAATCAATATTTACTGTTAGGAACAATAAAAAAACTATATGTGTGTCATCGCAAATACAATGTAAAAAATGATTTAAAATGAAATATATTCCATATAAATTATGCAAATATTATTTTATTTTAAATAAAAAATGGCGTTTTCAGGCAATGAATTATTTGTATAGTTAGAAATAAGAAGAAAAGAACCTTTTTAACAGTTTCATTTATTGTAATTGAAAAATGCATCCAAAGAATATAAACAATCAAAACTGCTAATAAAAGTATATGATAGAAAAGAATGCCAATTAAATTAGTCGGTAATGTATACAAAATTCAAAAGGATTTAATATTTATTCTAATTATTTAAATAATCAAAATGATTTAGAAAATGAGAGATTTTAGAATTTGTGAAAGATATATATTTAAATTGAATTTAAATTATAATAAATTCATGGCACAGTATTATATATTTATTAGTTATTAAATAATGAATTATAATTAAAAAAATAAAAAAAAATTATATTATGAAATAGCAATTACAAACGTTACGAAAGAACTCACTGCAAAACTCATTTTATTTTACTATCCATATACATCAAATATATAAGAACTCAAATTTCCAGTTTGTCTTACATTTTAACAATTTTATCATAAAAGTTTGATATTTTTCAAACCAGAACAATATCTCCATTTTAAAGTTATTTTCACGTCTGTACTTTGAGTATTAATATCATCTGATCTGGAGTTAGATTAGAATTTTTAAAATCAGAATTTCAAACCAACACATAAAGAATTAATCTTAATTTCTGTCTGAATCGTATGAATTTCTCACTTGAATAAAAGATTTTTCTTATTGCATGAAAAACAGTTTCTCTCTATTTTGAGATGAAGGATTTGTCTTTATATTTTTAATGAAATATATTAAATTCATAATTGCCAATATGGAAAAAGACGCAACAGCTGCAAATTAGTATTTTTTCTTATCTTTATAAAGAGCATTTGAAGAGACAATATAAATTCACGTCACTTTTTGAATGTTCATTTAGTTTGTTATTACCACCGAGTAAAGTACGTCGGTAAAAACTGTACTTTATGTTTGAGCAGTTAGATATATTTAAGAGGCTAGTAGTTTTTCTACGTGTATGTGTGTAGCCTGCGTGATGGTGCTGTTAAAATTGTAGCTTGGTGTGCTCATAAATAATTCAATCGTTCGGCTGCTTTACATTATATATTTATATAATGTAAAACGGCGATAATCAATTAAGAAAGTAATAAATCGTTCATGTAATAAAACATTATTTCGAACGTCTGGTGAAATATTCAGGATCGCCCGTTGCCCCTTTGCGGAAGACGAAAATAAGCTTTCTAACTGCGAACCCCACCTCTGGTTGGTGTGTGATTGGAACATTTGTATACGAGGAAAAAGACTTTCGTCTTTGCATCCACGCAGCGAGTGGATTGTATGATTAGCATTATTTTCATAAAAGTGATATCTCGACTTCATCTCAGATGAGATAGCCATGATGCATTGCAGCGATATCTCAAAAGTAGCGCGTCACGACAAAATATAGTCGTGTCGTTTGGATTCTGCTACGGCGCAGCTAACATAAAGTGCGGATGTGTGTTGAAATAAAACGTTATAAATTATTGCGATATTTTCTTTTTCACTTTCACAATGCAAAAAACAATTTGCAAATTCAGTCGCGAGTAAAAGGTTAGCTATTTTTCTAGGTTTCCAAACAACCAAATTGGACAATTTCATATATATCCTTCTTTTACAGAGATAAATGTACTATGAAAGGACAAGTGCAAAATTAGAATATCACGAAATATGCGTGAAATATGTTCACATATAACTTTGATTTCTGATCAGATATAATTCATGTTAACTAGTAGAACAGTATAAAATGAAGCGTCGTCGATAAGTGTGTATGCGTGTGCATTGTAAATAATTTAATCCCTTATTTGAACAGTAAAAAATTTCACGTAATTATTCTCTAGTAGAAACTTTTAGAAACTTTTGTCCGGTACTGGCATTCACAAGAGCAATTTATGATTCCCATAGAAATTTTTACTCTATGATGAATGCTGTATGTTGTAAAATTATAAAAGCGCGCTAGCTATCGTAATTGTCATATTTATTTATATTTATAACACAAATGAATATTTATGCTTGTATGTGTGCAAATTAAAATTTTATTACAATGTTTAATTATAACTACCGCCTTTTCACTTACAACCGGGTTCCTATACTGTAATTAGAATTGACAGGCAAGGCGAAATTACTTACAAAAATGTCTTACAATCATGTAAAATTATAATTACACCTAAATGTGTGAAACTTATCGCACTGATATTATACCGAAACTCTCCAGTAACATTCATTATGTCATCAATAATTAATTCTACAACTTTTTTTTACATGTCATGAATACAGTTGTTCCAAATGTAATTCATTCAGCTACAGTTTGAATTTATATTAAGCGAAATATATTTGATTCAAGATGATAAGAGGTAATATAAAAATATATATATATATATATCATAAAATCGATTTTATTATGAAGTTAATTTAAATACAAATATAAAATAGACTCAAGAAAATCATAATTCGTTAAAATATGTCTGTCAAATATATCATATACTTTACTGCGGTCGTATTATTTTTTCCACTGTACCATAATTCGCTTATCTCATAATTAACTGTAATATGAAACCCGATTTTGAAATCATTTTAATCATTTTTTAAAAACATTTTTCATATTTAATCATTAAAAAGTTGATTTTTACCTAAACTGTATTATAAATAAACGTAATATATAAAGTTGACTAAAATCTAGTGAACGTCAAATTTTATTATAATTCTCGCTACCAATCAGTAACATCAAAACAACACAATCAGATAATATTTACGCATAAAAAAATAGCAAAAATAACGATAGGAACGAAATTGTGAAGAGGAAAATCGGTATAGAAAAGCTGGCGAATGAGTTAATTGGTACGCGAAGTAGTTCGGTAAAGTGATGTCTGCACATAAGCATAATAATGATATGATGAAGTAAATTCGTTGCGCGATAAAAGTGTGCTGTGCGAAGGGTTGACAACCCCTGACGCCTGTTGCTAAGCGCTCGGCGGTATTACTTCCGCGACAGCAGTAAAAAACATAACTGCATCGCGCCTCGCGATATTTGTTTGCCGGCACATGCGCGCGCCTATGGGCCACGATCACTGTCCAACTTTTGTTGCGCGTCATGGGCCTCGCGATACGCGACTTTGAGACAGTATCACGGTCTTGCGCCCTGTGGAATGTGCATGTGCCACTTCAATCAATCCCTGTCCTCCTAATGCTTTACTTTTTGTCACCTATTTCTCCTTAATTTTTATTTTTTCTACTCACAATTATTTTTTACGTTCTATTGATTTCAAATAAATTGCTTACTCAATTTTGATATTATTCGTTCGTATTATCCTAATCTAATTTTTAATATAATCTGGTATAAAATTACAGCACTGTGTCATGAAGACAAAATATGTAGAGTCAAATGAAATATTATATTTGACTTCATATATGACCTGCGGATGGTAAATGTATGGAGTGTAAGTGATATACGAGTATAATTAAATCCATAAATGGTGCATATATGAATGCGTGTAAATATATATGAATAATTGGTGTCTATCTGGAGTCAGAAATGGATATTGTTGTAGAAAATCAGGTTTGGTCAAAACTATTGTAATATTTTGAATGTCTTTGTAAACATTTTGAATGCATTTTTATAGTGCATTTTTTACGTATTTTGTTATCATCTTTATGATCGTGAATTTTATGTTCTCTTTGAAATAATATTTCGAATTATTTCTCAGCTGCATTGATAAGAACAAAATTTCAATTTCAGATCTACGACTTTTTTCTGTGAAAGAATTTTTGATAAGAATTGGTGTCTCGGATACTTTTTACTTTATTCAAAAGACTGCATCACACATAAAAATGCTTGTGTTAAAGTTCGAGCCGATTACGTAATTTTCATTTGTATTGAATCGCTCACTATTCACGTTGATTCCACTGTACGAAGCGTAATTAATTTGTTCAATTATTAAAACAAATAAACTTTAGGAATCCCATTATTACTATTCAAATATGTGAATAGTCAATATATATATGGTTTTGTTGTACGTACACTAACTATCAGGACCTCAATGTAATATTTATTTTGCAACGCACAATTCTGAGAACCGACGTAAATTTCAAACTACAGACCAAACAGAAAATAACGTGTTAATATAATGTAATCCATTCTAGCAATTATTCACATCAATAAAGTTAAATTGAAAAATAATTAACTACTTTTCAATAAATATACACCATGTATCTCGGTTGAAAATCGCATAAAACTGATCTGAAAAGATTTTCAACTTCAACGATGCGAAATTCATATTTTAATTAAGTGGATATTTTTAGGATTAAATGTACATTATTTTTCATTCGTTCAAATCCACTGATTACTTTTATTTCGCGTTTTCATATAAAACAGTTCAACTTCAATAAACTCTACTTTATCACACCACTCAATTTATAAAAAAAATATTATAAAACGAATAAATATAAACTTTGAACATTTCGAGTCAAAACCGAGTTACTTTCATTTTGTCAATCATTGTATTAATGAGTTAAAGCAATTGAATAAACCTGGATTTGAACCATAGTTATATTGGAACATTGAAAATCCAGAAAGATTGATTGAGCCGTCTGACGTCATAATTAATAGCTTGATAAAATACATGTGCATTTTACAGGAATGGGTTTATTCGATGTCCTCTAATGCGACGTCGACGAAAAATATTAGCGCCAATTCACTAATTTGATTTGTGACATTGCGTATAACTCCGCAGAAGGTAGCGTGCTGTGAAGAAGGAAAAAACTAAAAAAGATCGCGCGCGTCAATTATTACGTGAAATGTAATTAGCCGGGAGGTAGATGTGGATTCGAATGAGCACCGGCGAGCACGTCGACGGGCTAATTCGATTCCCTCTCGAATTATGGTACGTTACATGCGACCGACTCCGCGCACTTTACGTCACTTCAACATTGACTTATTCTTCAAATATTCATGAGACCTAAAAATAATCTTGAGACAAAATGAAAAGGACTTTGAATTTAAGTTTTCGCTGCAACATTCCACCCGCGAACAGTACTCACAAAACCACAATGAAAAAGTCGTACTTTTTATGTTTCTGCGAGTTGTTTCAAAATTTTACGGTGCAACACAAAAATAATGTGGTCTGAAATGTCAAAATCTCATTATAGCTTGGAATTTAATTACCAGAATAAATTTTGTGCTTCCAAAATTATTGCTAGATATTTTAAATGTTACTTTTATATTTTTTTAATTTTAAATGAACAAATATTTAATTTTATGGGAAAGATAAATTTGTTTGAAATATTACTCAAATTTCGTATATAATGAATATTATCAAATTTGCAAAACTGGTTGAAGTTCGAGATTAAGGTTTTTTGATATAGAACTATTTTCAATATTTAGTTACGTTTAATATTTTTCAGATTTTCTTACAGATATAAGATCATTTGAAATATCGTTTAGGTAATTATTTTAAGAAGAAAAATGTGATTCGTGCAAATGATTTTATTCGTGTATCTGGATCAGTTTAGACTAACGAATAAAACAGCGCTTGACCGATCGGTTAACTTCGTTGACCCACTGACACATCGATAAAAATTTGAGTTGATTGTAGTAAATGAATTTAGCGCAATGATAACAACTAATACGACTTTAAAGATTGAATAGAAATTATTACGAATATCGGATGCTGCAACTATATTGGCTGGAATTCTTATTTCAAACAATGCAGTTCGTTTTGATCGAACTATAAAAATTGGTTTTTCAATTGCTACAAATTAAAACGTTTCGAAATGAAAAATATTTACGCACAAGATAAGACACTCATATATGTCAGTCGTTGTAACAATATTGTTTCAGCTCTAAAATATCTGCAATAAGTACAGTAATAGCATTGTGTGTATAAATGTTGTATAAAACCATGTATCATTTTAAATAAAAATCTTTGCACTTTTTATGGCGCAAGAATTCCAGAAGAATATTTGATCGAAAAATTTCATCTGAATTTTATATGAAATGCTTTTCTCACCTTTCGCGAAACACAATATCCTGCATTTATGACGAGATTTAAGAACAGCAAAAAAGTTGAATTTATCGCTTATTTGTCATTTCACGTAGGTTTACTTTTATTGCCAACACACTCCGAAACAACAATTCAAATTTTAATAACTTTACGTCTACTTCGAATGGAAATTGCAAATTTACAATAAACACATCTAATCTATAAACAATCAAATTTATTAAAAGTCAGCGAAATTAAATAATTCATCACGTCATTATGTCATTATCAAAAATAAATAATCTTATAACATCACACTATTTCCTTCCTTTTAATTCGTACAAATATCACTTTTACTTCAAACCTAACGCAAAAAGTTCAAAAATCAAACCTGCGCATTGTTAGCACACTGTTTGGCTCGATCCATCAGTTCGGTTCTTGCCGTTCCAGTCGAATTGCGGTTAATTTTCTTTGCACTTTTTGTGACAAATGTTCGGCCAGTATTATTAGCCACCGGGACGACCTTGCGTCCAGGGATTCTTGTTTCGTTTCGGACAAGGCTTCGCGAGCTAAAGATTGAATAAGGATGTAATAAAGAAGTACAAAAAGTGAGTTAAAAAGCGCCGGGTATCATGTGTGCTGTGTGATTTCGTGCGAAGAGAATGTGACGACACCTTGCATTGATTAAACAATGCCGAGGAATTAATCCTTAATAGGTGTCCGGTTCTTACGAAACGCACACGCGAGCCGAGAGAAAAAAAAGATTCACGGGGGAATAATGCCTGCTTTGTTAGCATCTCCGTGGAGCTCGTTCGGTGTGTTGCTTTTTGTTATTTTGTCCACTCGTTCGTCGCCTCCTATTCTTCCCGTCGCACTTGGATTTCGCAATCACAGCGTTAAGGTGATACCTCAAGTGCAAAGTCACGTGACATCTTTTGGCAGTTGCACAATAAAAATAATAGAAAAAAAAACATTCTTCAGCGTGTTTCTTGATGATATGCGGAGTTGCGATAAGTCCGCGTAGTTAACGGCTGTGTGTATTTTTGCGAAATTATATAAAGGATGTGTGTTCGGTGCAGCCTTTCTTTTTCATAGTACATATAATACGGGATAATTGTTTCGCGAACGAGGCTTCTTCAATTCAATTAAAATTAATAAATCGTTTCGTAAATTACGTTAGTTGAGCGGGCATTTATTACTTTGGAACTTGCTAAAGCTTTTAAAGGATATTCAGGTAGCGTTATCTTTGTAATAACGTATTTAATGTATGAAAATGCGTGTGTTTTAAACTTGTTTATGATACATTTAATAAAATGAAACTTTGAATTCGTTTCGTACAGAATGCAATTTGTATAAAACAAATGAGCTTAATTCGCTGCGTTTCATATGCTATTAAAATAATAATGGTATAATTGGGACTATTGATCACGTAACGTCTTTATAGAAGACGATTCTGAAGATGACTTTATGAACAGCGCATTACTGAAACGAGCTGAAAATTGTTAGGAAAAATACCGATTTCAAATTGTTAGTCGATTAAAATATATACATTTCCGTAAAGCCCCTCTTTTCGAATTTAAGATGATAATTTACAAAGAAACCTTTCGAGCGTATTAAAATATATGAAACATGAAAAATAATTATCATAAGCTAAATTTTCCTCGTATTACATATGTATCGAAATTCTAAAGAATTAATAATCAATTGATAATTTATCGTCTAATCTATTTAATTGTTCCATTATTCAAAGAATAACAAATATTTATCAGAATGATATTGCTTTAATGCAATGCGAGGGACTAAGCGTGTCTTTTTCTAAACCACTTTCTTATCAATGGCATTATCTTTTTCACAGTAGCCATGTTGTGTTTGCAACTGTTAGGCTGAAGAAAAGTGTTAGAACAGGTTTGATAACAGGCTGCCAAATCTTAAAGTTGGATTGACACCTAGACACGAAATATCAATTCGCAATGGGATGACGAATATCTGATTTTGGAGTAAGCGCGCGGCGGCGGTGGCGGCGGCTCGTCTGGGTCTTGCAATCACCGAAATGTCTGCGTAAAAATGAACGTGACGTTGGCAACGGTGGCGCGAATGGAGCGCTAAATAATGCACAATTATAATGAGTTGTCGGCAGCACGCAACTCAAGTATATGTGCAATGGTTGCACGATTATACACAAGTCTCTTTTAATACCACACCCGACGACAGTCTCGACACCAGCGTGACTCACACCTGTTGTGTCCGTCATTTATTATTCATTTGAGTTCTTCAGCGCAACGCGGAACCGCTATTACGCAAGTGGTGGGATATGAAATTCCGATCGATATAGATTTCAGACAGGAAGAAAAATAATCATGGCAAAAATGTCCTCTGATGTTGTCCAACATGGAATCAGACTATGATTCAAATGTCAAATGTTTTATTTGTCAAATGGAATTTCAGGGTCTCGGTTGTCCAAGCGAAACTGCGGCTTGTATGTCCTATATAGGGTTTATGCGCAAGTTCATTAAATCGTAAAAGTCCATTGTGTTAAACATAATTTGTAACTTAAGTCAGTTGGATAAAAAAATTGAATAAATATACGAAGGATGACAATGAGTTTAAAAGTATTCAATATTTTTCAACATTGTTGTTTAAAAAGCAATTTTGTAAATGTATATTTTATTTTGTTTTTTCATTTTTCACGTAATTACATTTTGCTACGAAATACATGACATTTCGGCACACTTTTATCTCAGTGTAACAGCGCCTTTGTTTTACATTTCTTCCATTCAATATCCAATACTCAAGTTTGTCCCAGCGAAAAGTATTTTCTCCGTACAAATTGTTCGAAAGTCCGTCTTTTGCCGTAGATGCGTATTTCAGGTGATTCCTTAAGAGGATTCTCCGGTTCCGTAATCGCAGGGGATCGTTTCGCCCGAAACTGTTTTATACAAAGCCACGTCTCTAAGTCGACTCGATCCGACCGATTGAGCATGCGGAAAAAAGAAGCGAAGCGGGCAAAATAATTTCCTCGCGTCTTAACTTTCAATCACTTTATGTATCGAAATCGAACGGATTGTCAATCGCGAGATTGAGCCCCGCGAAATAAAGGCTAATGTTTGGATCGATGGATCCGCGATACGCACGCAAACGGCAACTGGGCCGCGCGTAACTCGCAGCTCGAATCTTTGATATCGGTCGTAGAAAGTAGACGTCGCGGTTCGCCATGTTTATTACACTCTGGGAAATGGAAATAATTGAATGCGACAGGTTGGCTCGCGATTCCGCCAAATGGAGCGGAGAAGAAAGAGAGGCACCTGGTGGACGAAAAGGCAATCAAATAACGACTTTCCGCAGCGCTCGACGGAGGCGCGAGAGGCAAAGGAGCCGGTGGGAGAGAGGGGCCGCGCAACTATTGTCGGGCAACGTTTCTAAGTGTTTATTGCGGTTACTTTAGAAAGCCCCAGTGGAAGAAAAGCAAGAAACGCGTTCGCCGCCGATTACGTTGCAAAGGTGCCGAGATAGAAAAATAATAACGCTGAAACAGCGACGAGAGAGCAGCGAGTCATTTGCATCCCATCCAACTTCAGGGGAATCCATAATCAGAGAGAACCTGCCCGGCTGAAATCGATTCGGTGCGCGTGCGCCCATCTAACCTTGACATTGAACGCACCCGTTCCACTATGTAGGTGTGCATACATACATCACGCTTTACACTCATACATACTCGGTGTCTAGAAAATATCGGATTCCATTTAAGTCGTATCCACTGCTAAATGATATTTTCTTTCGTGAAATATTGCAAAAATTGTCATCAAACAATCGCTGTGCAATCAGTCAGCTTAATCATGCTGGTAGATATTGATTTTTTCAAACTCATTTTACAAATGAAACAGCAATGCAATGTGTAATCTGCCGTTTGCAATTGAATGATGTGAAGCAAGTTTTAGGAATTAATTATCCATGTATTTGTTACAAATAATTATTTCTTTTTTGCAAAATTTTGTGACGTCGATAGACAGATTTAGTAAGTTTAGTTAGGATTCAGGATTTTGGTGTTTTTGCATATCTTTTTAGTAAATATATTTCATGTAAGAGAAGGAAATCTTTAAAATGAAATTTCTATGTTTTTCGTCTAATTTTTCTTTTCAGACAAAGTCTGTCAGATTAGCTAGGAATTTAAATTATGAAACCAACTCAATAATTCGTTAAAAAGCACAAAAAAGGTTTCATTGTTAAAGCGATGGTTAAACTTGGTAAGCTGTTAAGACATGATTATGATGAACTGGCAGGATTTGGCATAAGAACACGGAAAAGTGAAATAACGGTACGTTGCTCCGCGGAAAGATGAAAATTTGCTTGATTTATTCGGGAACAGAGTCGACATTGACAAGTATTTTTCTTTACTAGATAACGTTACAAAGTGATTATGTGCGAATAAAATGGATACATAATAATTCCCATAAAAGATTTACATTCACTGCTGAAAGTAATGGATCGTCTGGGGAATATAATTTCTGTCCAAATTATCCAGCTACTTCGACGCTTTTATAGTTTGCCTTCCCCGTTTTATGACGAGCGTTTTTAAGCTGTTGATTTCGCGGCAAATGTTTTAGACTCAAAACTGCACGACGACCACATTCAAACAATTTTTAGCTCTCGAATTGCTGCCCGGTGTAATTGTTTATTTGGTGTAAGTTTGCGCATCTGTTGTACGCAGACTGGTGAATATTTATGATGGATTACTTCACTTTTTCATGTTCCACGGCAAGAATGAGAATGGAACATTAATAGAAAGCAATGATTGCATGTATATAACAATTTGTCGGTGCAACTTCAGTATTTTTGGTTAATTATCGCGTGGAGATATGGATCTGCACACTTTCTTATCCAATAAAAGTATCTCTCAACTTAACGTTATTATGGCAATTAAATGTTTCTTAGTATCGTATGTTCCACATTATAAATATATAATTACTGACATTATATTGCTCACATGCGTGAGTGAAAAAAATGTGAATCGTCTTCAGGTATTTTTTATATCGACAACCTGTATTTGATATACAGATATTAGCATATTGCAATATATTATTTCATTGACATCTCGTTGCCTTTTTTCAGTTCGAAAATTACAACAGATGATTGATTAGTTTGAGGGAAATAATGACGGATTTTTAGAAATGTAAATTACCGTCCAACTAAAACAAACCATGAGAAAGGCTGCACATATATGTTTCTCTACATATAGACTTTCAACTAATCAATCTTGAATAATATTACAAATGAAAAAAGTGTATAATCATCAGTTTTAATGTAGCGAACTATTTTTTGTAGTTCAACAAATACGTTATAAAAACCACAAAAACATAAATATCATCTATACGTACATATGAATTCATGACTTGGAGTCATCAAAAGTACCAGTCATCCACATTTATATACATTAATTCATTTATACGACCATACGTTTTGCAATAAGTTTGACTACCGTTCAGGTTGTAAAAATCTGCCTATTTAGCCTATGAATTCAATCATCCATCAATGTCAATGGGAAAATTCATATTTCGTACTTTGTAAAGTTTGAAAAATGATTTAAAGAGCCGCAGCGATTGCGCTCGAAATAGCTATAGAGATCATGAAAAGTACTAACGGGACACCCTGTATAGCGAGTCTAACGTCTCCATCCTCGTTGGAGCGAGTGGCTTTCTCGGTTGTCGGGTGTCTCCGCGCTGGTCGTGCGAGCTCATAGTGTCTCCGACCAGAGCACTCGACTTCGCGTGATGTCTTGGAGCCGGATGTATGCCCAAATTAATTGACAGGGCTCGCTTTTTTGTCGAGCGCTTCGTCACGATGCGTTGCGCATTGCACACACGTGACGGTTGCGCTAACAAATCATTGGTCGCAGCTGGGCTCGCGTTTTGTGATTCTGCCATTGTTGCGTGTTACACTTACACCACTGCGGCATTCGACATTTACGAGCTGTCGTATGAAAAGTGCATTCAAATCGTTACAACGGTCATCTTTCATAGATTCTTTTTAACTCCTCGATCAAACCTACGAGGTGTCGCAGACTCGGCAGATAGCGAGGAGAAAACTTATCTGCATATTGCAAAGTTGCGGCACGCAGTTGCAAGGTTAAGTCGCAAAAATAATCACTTCAATTGGGCGCAAAAGTGTGCTATCAAGTCAGCTGCGCGCTCGCTTTTTCTGAACTTTTTTGCGTATCGCGTTTCGAGTCGCCCGTTGCATTATGCTAATTTTAGCGTGGGCAATATCGCGCGAGCAAAAGGGCACATCACTCTTGACGACTGTTAAACTTCTTTCCATGTCAATTGTTAATTTCAAAGCAAATAAAACAACTGCCGCCAGTTCCATTAGCTGCCAACCGATTGCCATTCATTTGCATTATTTAGCAAGATAGTGCAAAAGATAATAAACGCTGTTACGCTGTTTCGGCTGATGAGACTGTTTTTTCGACATTTTTTCCGTCGCAGAAGTCAGCCTTGTGAAATTGTCCACGAGGCCCACGAATTTCGAAAGCGAGGCAATATTGAAATTCAAAATTTGTCGCCTCGCAAAAGTAAGACTCGCAAATTGAAAAAGAGAAATACTTACAGTGGACGTATTGTTCGCAGTCTTAGGTGACTTGTTGGTCTGGTTGTGGTTCTGCATCTTGTTCTGGTTTTGATTCTGAACAGGGTTCTGGTTCGGGTTCTGGTTCTGCGTGTCATTATGATTGATGTTAGACTGGTCACACTGCTTGTTCCTGAACGCTTTATAGTTCTCCTTAAGTTGTTTGCCATACTGCAATAAAAAACTGTCGTCCGTAAAAGAGTACAATTAACCAATAAATGACAATACAGAAAAAAATGAACGGATCAAGCGCGATCGAATTGAATTGGTCATAAAGATATGACACCTGGCTGGTTCCGACTTTGAAACGGCGTGTAAAGGAGAAAGTACAGTTGTTGAGGCACGACGATCGATCGAACTTAAATAACGATGGTTCACGCGAGGGTCGGACGGAACACACGAGGATTCTCCATTTCCTCGGCAATATCCTCCTGTAAAATTGCACAGCGGACCGTGCGATTGTCGCAGACCCGGCCTCGTCTTGGCCAATAACGCAATGTGACGTCGGCGATTCTCGCGTGATGTTCGTCGCGCACGCCTGATGGCATCTTGGCACGAACCAAGGCTGAATTTCAATTCAATCGCTTTCTATTCTGCGACCAATTAATCAAGAAATCGCATCAAAGAATATAATCCGCGATAGCACGAATTAATGGCCGTCCCACTCGGGAGCGCACGGTAAGCACGTGCGCTGATCGGCCGAGTTTCAAGCCTCAGCTTTCCGCTGAGCCACGCTGCCTGCCGAAGCTCGCGGTCATCGACGTAAATAGTCGAACGACAAATTTCGCAATCGGCTTTCATTGCCGAAGTTAGCGGCAACCGTCGGTGTACGTGTAGCTCTTATCGCGCTGGCGGATTATTGTAATCAAGAAAAAGGAGCGCATCAATTTTATGGCGGCGAACGTATCAGCGCTATGTATGAAATTTTAAATAGTTTCGCAGATATAAGGGCGACGCTTTCCTATTTTATGATGGAATTTTACAACTTTGAGAAGGGCATTTTTCGTTGATTAGATTCATAAAAATAAATAGTTGAGTGCAGATAAATACTACATATTGGAGTGCACTGCATTGGGGAGGGGGATTTTGCTTTTAAATTTAACATTCGCGTTGAATGATGTAATTGCTTAACAGAAAAGTCAGAATCGAAAAATATTTTATGTTTGCTGTCTGCGTGTAAAGAAAACGATATACGTAAACATTATTATTTTAATAGTCATGTGTAGACATATATCATAGTGACATAAATCAACTAATAATAAAAAATAATATCTTATCAATAAAAAATTATAATTTTATAATTAGAAAAATTGATCATATAATAACATAAATCATTGATTTTTGCCTTAGATAAAACTGTACTTTTTCAACTGTGCTCGAGTATATTCACATATTTTTATATAAAAATATTACATTACTTAAATTTAATTTCTTTTTGCACATAACACAAATGTATTACATTTCAAATATTCTCAACACGTTAGATTTCTGATTAAGGATATAGATAATTTGAATGAAAATTGAAAATGAACTTCGTTTCTGGTTTGCCCGTTGATGTTTCGCCGATACTTTAAATTGTGTTAATATTATAATAACTAAATAAAAAGAATTATTTTCCGGTAAAAAATCTCACGATAAATGACAGATAACTGCAATAAAAAAATTTGCATAGAGGACATTTGATATAATCACAAGCGAACGATAAAAAAGTAAGGAAAAAATTGTGCTTTAGTATTTATTAGTAAAAATCTCTCGTGCGCTAGAAACAGCGTGTTTAACAGTGTATTAATAAAATTTATCGCACAAAAAGCACTAAAGCCTTATTTACAAATTACAATCTACTGTGCAAAATGTAAAACGTACAAAAGCCGACAAAGCACTTTCTCGATTTCACCCTTCATTACATTTTACACAAGCTGAGTACCTATTTGCATCACATTCTAATATCCCAAAACTAACCACCCTAAGTCAAAAGAAGTAGCCTTCATTTGAGAGCGAAATTGCGCCAATCGATGCACAGTGAGGATTGATTCCATTCGTCTGATAAGGCATCTTTGTCTTTGTGTTTGCGTCACGCACGCTTGGCATGCTGAAAATTTGCGTGCATTATAAAATATAAGCCAATCCAGTAGCAAGATTAAACGACATACAGAAAAAATGTACAGAATGTAAGCAATTCACCTCACAGTGTGAAATTACATTTCTCGTTCCAGACATAACACAACTATATTATCCACAATATAGCCACGAATATTTTTGCCTTAAACTGTAAAACCACACTGTCCAAAAATCTTTCACTGTCGACGAAATTTGATTTTTTTTCCACTACATAGTGTCCTTCCGTGTTCGGGCGATTTTTCCGCCAGTTAGTCGAGCGGGTTATTGCCAGCCATTAGAAATTTTTTTTTCAGAGGGAGACGATGTTACACGTGTATTTTGCATGGATGTGTGTACACGGTGTTCTTGTGTATAGAAGCACAAGTGTATGACCCTGCACCGTATCGATCCGCAGGAAAGGCGCTTGTCGAGGCTCCGGTGCCGCCAGACGCTCGCCGATGGGACGACGACCTGAACGATCTACCTTCGAACTCGATTCGACGAACACCCTTCGGCCGATTTTTCTGCACCGCTCACTTAATTGCTGAGACTCGCGGAAAATCGCATGGGGCATCGTCGGTCGGCAACAGTCAGCGTCGAGAGCCAGCAATGTGCTCGCGACTGTGAAGGCGCTTTTGAAAATATCCTGCCTGGTTAATGATTAATAATTGTTATTATATACTATACGGAGCGAGGTAGAAACAATGGCAATGTTATGAATTATGGTTAATGACTTTTTCTTCCAGCAAGGCTCGTTACTTGGAAATGGCATGGGATTGTAAATGAACGTGACAACCCGAAATGAAATATGCGAGTTCGAATATTAGGTATACATAAGGTTGTTTGGCCTTTGAGGGAATGCAACTTTTCGGCTCTACAAACTGCGATACGTGCAAGGTCCCGCAAAAATGACATCAATTTTTGTTCATGCACATTGTAATTGTTAACATAAGAGCAGTAATTAATGGATACGTAAAATTATTACTCAACTGCTGGTTAAATGTAAATCTAGCTTACATGATGATGTGATTATATTATATATTGAAAGGATTACTTTAATAATGAAGCGTGTTTAGTTAGATTTAATTACACGTTTTAACGGAAGTAAATGTTGTAATTCCGTGAAACTTTGTGTGTTACTTTTAATGGAAATCGCAAATGTTAGTTTTTATCGTAAAGATAATTCTATTAATTCAGTTTGTGTATTGTACATGGAAAAATGATATTTTTTTCTTTATTGTTATGTTTTATGTAATCATGTATATGTACGAACTCTAACAAAACCGAGTATTAATTTAAACATTGTACTATTTCCTAACCATTTACCACGTTAATCTCACCAATATTCATTTTGGTAAAAAGTAAAGCTTTATTCTCTAAAGCTTTAGTGTATTAAAATGTGCTCGTATTCGACATAGCGTGAAATTCAAATTCACTTATTTTTATTCTCAAAAGAGTCATCAATTTCATTTATCATTATTTACACTTCGAGAATTGATTAAAATAAATATTTTTCACAGTTTTGACAACAGCATTGATTTTCTCATATGATATATGATTTTGAATGACATTTATTATATACATTTTATGATTAAATATTAGGTAGAATTTCATAACAGAAATTATTTCGAATGATGAATTGGATTATCAACTCTACTATTAATATTAAATTGCAAAAGTAAAGTCAACAGACATTTCATGAAAAAATAATCAAATTTCGTTTGTAGATCGTTTTATTATTTGAAACAATATTTGTGTTTGTAGCAAACAACAAAATAAAACCATCCAACTTATTAAATTTATTCATCCTAAATTAGACCAATTGTATGCATTTCATGTTCTCAGCCTATTTACTTTATTTCAATAGTTTAACTTCTAAGAACATTTGAATATTTGAAAAAATGAACTCGTGTTTTTTAAATGACTGCAAAGTATGTACTAGCTGAAAACATAGGACAGTGAACAAAAGCTTTAGTTACCGTTACACAGCAAGTTTTTACAGTTTTGAACTTGATATAATTTAATGTCTGTGTATATATATAAAAGAAAATAAATTGCCACAAAAAGTATATTGCAACATCTATTCTTATAATACAATCAAAAATTCAATTATGAGAATTGTTATAATCAAGTCATAACAGATTAGAGGCAAAACGCCCGAAGGGTGTATTTCAATCATATACTGCAATTAAAAAACGATCAACATACAAAAAAGTTAAACCAAAAGGTTAGCATTAAAATGCTAACTATTCGACTTTGGCTATTATATTTGTTGAGCCAACAAAAAAGATGTTTTCATGAAATGCTATGATGGCAAAAAAACCTTTGTCTAAAGTTAGAGAAGGGTCGAAACGTTGTGACAAGAAAATAATAAATACATCTGGCCCGAGCAACAATTTATTTAGAAAGATAAGGCAGATTGTAGCATGAAAGGCAGCACACTTTGCAACACACGAGCAATAGATTAAACATCGTAAACAAAACCAATGTACATACCTTTGCTAATCTCATGATTCTATGCCAATGATCGCGCACCTCTTCTATGTCGAAGGCAATGATCTTGAGGCTCACGTCGATGTAAACGACGTCCTCAGCCTCGTTCTTTCTGGACGGCAGTATACAGAGACCAAATTTGCAGGGGGCGCCGTACCGGTGGGCTTGATTGGTCACATAAATGTAGTAGTCCTGGAGCTCGACCAGCGGAGCCAAATTTCCGTCCTGCAATCAGAGCGAGAAGCGGTCGTTTGAGATTTCGCAAAAAAGATTACTTGCAATCAGGCGTTCGTTAACGCGACACATCACGCTCGGCATTTTTGCCCGCTCGTCGCTGCTTTGAATGCCAAATGGTGTCTTAGACAAAGTGGTCTATGCAAATGTTGTGTGTTGCGCGCGCTAACTTAATTCCAGTCGTCGCCGTTTGGAAAGTCGCCGGCGCGACAGAACGCGCGACGTTGCTTATATGATTTGACGTGCACGCAAAATACTACGTGAACTGTTTACGGCCGACCTGACCTAACGTAAGCTCATGATCTGATCTAACGCGCGGCATCGAGTAGTCCTTTCACTGGCGCAGCCACGTCCCGAGGAGGCATCGACCGCTACGCGCTCTTTTTCCCCAAAGGAGATAACCCGGTATGGAGAGGAGAAAAGGAGGACGTGGATATAAATTAACGCGAATTGACTCAAAGACATTCGTACACGTCACGTGTACCTTTAACGGACAGCCGAGCATAATTTGATGATTAACTATTTTTACAGTTGCGAGTCATCGTCCAGGGATAATTAATATCATTGAGTGAAAACGGCGGGCGGAGGGGGAGAAAAATGGTTGCTTGAATGACGCTGACGGGATGATCGAGCTTCACCTTAAACAGTGATTAGGATCTTGAATGAATTGACTAGGCGTTTTGGGGAATATAATGAATGAAAATAGGATTGCGTGATGTTAGAGTTGCGGAAAAGTTTCCAAAGGAATGATGCGAGTCAATTTAGCATGATGGGAAAAAGCGGACAAACCGATTGGTTGAAATAATCAAGTCGGAATCGATGCAGCATTGGACCAATTGTACGGCTGGAATCAGACATTGATTACCAGTTGCTCGAATCGTTCGGTTCAGTTCGTTATTAATTGGAAACAAATCGCCAACGAGCCGGACAGAAACAGCCTCAGGATAGTTATATTTACAAAGGAAACGTTACTCCGTTCTAAAGCGCTGTAAAACTTGGTTTATCTTTCTATGTTGCGCGCAAGAAAAGAAAAAAGCTCGAGTAGTTCGCCGAACTTTCAGCAGAAAAGAATAACGAGAGTTGTAATAGTAGTTATTTTATCATTTTTTTTCGCTTCTCATTCTAGGGTTCAAGTGGAAATTACCCAGACAACATTTTTTAGCTTTAAGATAGTGCTTAAAACGGGCTATTTTTATTTTTTAAAATCCCAGAATCGCGATTGCCAATAATGATGAGTCATGGCATTTTTAAGGTGCGAAGATGATTTGCTGGGCGAGACAACTGGCAAAATAACACGTCTGACTGTACAGAAATTTCATTACATTATGAATCTAGCAGAAATTCGGGCCAATGAGGGAATAAATGATTGCTTGTTCAATTGCATGTTTCATCCGGAATGATTCAACAGTTACAAAGCACAGCTTTTCCGGCTGATTTCAATTTTAGTGATCATCAAAAAGGTCGTTGGATATTCGACGCAGGTGAACTTGTTATTTTTTCAACATCGTCATTTCATGCGCGCGTTGAATTTGTACACGATAAATATTTGAACGCTCGGCCTATGCGCAAAAGATCCATAAAAACGCTGTTCATATATGAAGTTGAAGAAATATATGTTTCGGGCTCGCAAAATGAGCGAGTCGTTTCTGCGCGAAGGTAATAAACTATACAACTATAATTAAGCATGCACTAATTTGCAGTCAAACTTTTATGCAATCAAAAAACAATCCAATTTATCCATTCAATAATATTGCAATTTTTGCAACGACAAAAAAACATCCAAATTGCAAAACATCAATGTCTTTATTTCTTACCATAAATATTTGTTAATATAATTATTTATAAACCAATTTATAAACAAAAAAGGTAGTTCAAATTTAAATATCGCTTAAAAGAAAAAATAACAAATCTCTTCAAGGTCAGATTTTTTAAACAAACAATTGCCATTTCTCATTTTTCCTGGGATACGAATATATTAAAATTTTGTTTATGAAAAATGATTTTTACGGAACATATTTCAAGTGACGTTATTTCTCTTTGTTATTGTAGGTTGCACAAAACAACACGAAACCCGGCTGCGTAAATGTACCTGACAACTTATACATGCTCTCACACACCACACAGAACGCACACAACTTTTTACCTATGAAAAATACGGGTTGTTTGTCAAGTGACCCTTTCTTATGGCAAAGCGCGCCAATCAAATAGTAACGCGGATCATTGAAAAGCTCTTGAGAAAGTCTTTACAGTCATTGGATGTGAGTTAATGAAAGTTCTGATTGGCGTTGTAAGCAATCAGTAGAATCGGTTAAGTGTTCGGATCAAACAAACTTGTCTCCGGAGAAATTAATGTAGACGGAAGCATTATTTGCGAAAATTCTAACTGTATCTACGGCGCCATGCTCTGCATTATTTTATAGCGGCATATGAAAAAAGTTTTGATAATTATGAAACTTGACTAAAAAAGAAAGTTTAACTTTTCTTAAGACTTAGAAGTATTTCAATATCATTACAGCTATGAACATTTTCATTCAAAACTTCAATTTCGCGTGTTATTATTCTCACAAAAAATGAACATTTATAAGGGAATATATAAAGACAAAAAAAAACGGATGAAGCATTTTTACTCAGTCGTGACTGCAAATTGAAGCATATACCAAATGTTTTTAGAGGTGAACGTATCGCCGATCAGAATGTATAGAAAGTAAAAAAAAGCGTCAAAAGATTTAAATTTAGACTGAAAGATGTATTTCATAACCTATGAATACCGGAATGAATGAAACGTAACGTTCAGAATAAAAAAGAGCGCTGCCTTTTTGCAAAACAAACAAGTGTTTCGAGGGAAAAAATTAATTTCAAGTCTTTTACTAGATTGTTTCCCAATCAAAATAGATTTACTTTACTGCTATATATTATATCGAAATCATGTGATTTGTAGAACTCACAGAAACGTATTTTTATAAAAATAATTTACAAACAAAATTTATCTGCATTTTTTTCGAATAATTGTCTATAATAATTTTTCATATCTTTTTATTTGTTGCAATAGTTAATATAAATTGAAATTGTATTGTAAAAATAGTCTTTGCTCTAATCAAGTGGGTTAAATTCTTACATAGCTATGGTGTTAAAATCAGCAAAGAAAGATGCCCTCGCCTTTCTACGTCAAGGACAAGCCCAATTTATGATTTTCATAATTGGCCACATGAAGATGCACGAAGACGAAACAAATTGGTTCTTTGCAAGTACAATTTTTCATGATTCATAAGAACATATAGTAAAAAGAGGTCTCCCATTTCAATATATTTTCAAGGTCCTTATTCCCGTTGAGAATATAGATTAAAATCTCAAAAACCCTTGTTTATGCAGTGAATGAAATTTCGTTGGCAGAAGTAATAGCTAAAATAGGGTTTTTCTGATAGATGAAAATACGTTACAACCAAATTAATGGAGCCTCTTAAAAGAACTCTTTCGTAAATAAATCGTAATTGCAATGTTATTAGAATTATTCGTTTTTCGGAGTATATCAATTTCACAATGAGGAGCCTACTCATGTAATTGAATGCAAATGTTTTCGATCGATGCGCGATTTAAGAAGCCGTAATCGACACGAAAAGGAGCTGAAAAAGTAACCGGAAGAAAGACTGCTAAGTATAACAGGTAAGCAAACCGTATTACGCAAAAGATTACACGACACAATCATTTTAATATTCATATATAGCAAATTTTATTGTACATTTTTTTTTTGATCTTTTTTATAATAAAAACGTCTTTTGTAGCTACGACTATGAAAAAATATAATGATTTATAGCATACATGCATATAATTATAGGAAATGTAGCGGTAAAAGATTTTTACTATAAATCATCGTAATTTGTTACATTTTATTGACAGCACAACACTTCTACTAAAACGCATAAAATATTTTACAATGAAACTTATCTCCGGGCAAGTTAATTACAAAGGCAGCCGAAAAAAACTTCTCTTTTCAAGATGGACTTTTTAAATCCTCGACTGGAGGATTTCAATTTTTCAATGATGAAGGAGTTGAAATACTGACTCAGGCGATTCCAAACCTACGTTTGGGATTGGATCGCGATGAAGAGAAAGAAAACTCAGAGTGTATATTGAAAGCTACAGATGAAACACAAGAGATGAAGATAAAGACGAGTGTGAGCAAGCAAACAAAGAAGCGGACCAGAAACGAGTTAGGTGTTGATGTTTAAAGACGTTGGAAAAGCATTGAGTCTATTTGATGAAGGTGCGGGATAGAGCGCAAAGTGATGGAACAGTATAAGTTTGAGTTCACCACGGACATGGTCTGCTAATTTAAGACTGACAGTATTTGAATTGCGATAAAAAGGCGCGTATGAGGTGCAAATGTTCCAATGAATGAAATGAAGCGATCTAAATTTAAAAGTAACAGAGTAGTCTATTGCAAGAGACTTCTAAGGTTGAGAAGAAAGCGCAGGGTCGTAAGAAGTGATTCGCAAAATTACTTGAGAAAAGAGCAATAAATGATACATTTGGGTAGAAGCGTTGATTTGAATTCAAAAAACAAGTTAGGTTCGAATTTAAAACAAAAAATGAAACAGAATTTTCGACTTAGGTAAGCTGGATTACTTCAGTAAAAAATACGTTGACACAGATTTGTGCAGATTACAGTGAATGAAACGAAGATACATATAGAAATAACTCTTTTCTTATTACGTCATTGAAGATCAAGTATATAGATAATCTTTATAAAGTAAGAGTGTTGAATACTTCCGACTTAAACAAACCTATCTTCGTATGTCAATTGAGGATTCTAATGCAAAATCATATATGCTCGATAGATATAAATATATATATACATATAGTATACGTTAGTTTTTAATAAAATCTGAAGTTGTATATTGTATAGGTTGTAAAGTCGACTGAAAGGAGTACAATATGCTGCAATGTAAGTACATGATTAAAATTAATCTGATAAAATCATCAAAGAAAAACTTGAGGAGCTCTTCAAAGGTTTAAAATCCATTTGATTGGGAGTTCGTTTGAAATTGTAACGGACTACCAAGCATTTTCTTCGACAATGAAAAAAGAGATTGTTCTTCCCATCCTGCGACGGTCTTTGTATCTCGAAGACTTGCAGTGCAAAGCGGGTGAGTGCATGAAGTACATCGTTGGGTAAACCGCTGTTGGACACATGAGGTTTTCTTGATTTAAGACAGATGATTTATTGCGACTAATTGGTGTTAACAAAGAACCACAGAGTTAAAAAAAGTTGACTGATGAGATTCTGAAAGACCGCACAGTCAAGATCTGCAGTTGGTTCATAAGTAATCGGCGATGAGTCACGAGGCTCGAGGAAATAGGTGGCAGTTGTTTTTGATAATCCTTGTTCAATTGTCAGAGATAAAGGCACTGCTTATACTACCCTGGCGAGAACACCCGAGGCATAACGGTCAAGTTGAACCGGACGCTGAAATCAACTGCAGCAAAGTTGTCGACGCGAAATACTGAAGAGTAGCAACTACATGTAAATAACTGAGTGCAGCAGTGCTTGAATCATATATTATCACAGCTAAATTACCGTGTGGCATAGGAAGAAATCTGAATGTAGAGAATTGGGTAATCAAAGATGTTGTAGACAAAGATAAGGCGGAAACGGTATGCTGTAAAATGCGGGAGGACGAAAAGAGTGATCGCGAGTATTAAGAAAGAGAAGCAAAGTGCATATGAGGAAAGAAGGAAACCGAAAGCGAGAACACCCATTCGCGAGAAGGAACCTGTTGGACCACGCAATTATTTGCGGTATAGTTTAGTGTCGTAAGTCGTACCTGAAGAATCGAGCTTATGAATTTTTACAGGGTTGTCGTTTCAAAAGTACCAATTGGTAGGTAATTTTGAAGAACGGGGCAGTTCATGATCGGGCGTCATATGAATTACGACGCGGAGTGTGAGGTTGTTTTTATTTTGAGAAAAGCCAAAGTTGGCCGAAGAAATCGTTGCTTGATTTATTAAGAATAGGTTGGCTAGCAGAGCGTTGCGCGCAATCAAGGGCAATTTTGAGAAGGATAAAAATAAATGTAAAAAAAACAAAAGTACGGAGCTAATCTTGGAACGGCCGTAAAAAGTCAAAGAAATAGATGATGATGATGATGATGAGTTTTGCAATAAGATCAAAGTAATGGTCGAAAAAGACAGCCCGAAGAAGCATGTAATTTCGTTGGAGCGGAGGCTGCCATTCGGTCTAGCGCTCTACACGACCGGTCCATTTTGACTTTCTTAACGACTGCTCGAGTCACTCGTGCCATTACGCCGATCCTTATAAACAAACGTGCCATAGATCATGCTGGAGGCCCTGTGTGCGCGCGCGAGGCCATTTCTTTTGCTTGTCGCGATCGGCGCGGCGCGCGTGCGTGCGCGACCAAATCGGCATCGCGTGAACCGAGTTAACGGTGACGAGGCGGTAATTTGAAACAGCTGATTTCGAGCAAAGATACGCCAAAGTACAGAGGTTCGGAATCGAGGATGGGTTACGTGAGCTAACTCGGCGTATACGCAAAAACCGGTTGACTGCGCGCTGTCGGCCTGATCACATGCTCGCGCTCCTTCTGGTTTTACGTTGGGCATCATCCTCGATCCTTATGGAAATCGATACACTTGACTTCCATTACACGAAAGTTGGATAAAAAAGTGATAGCCCGATCGAACGCCTGCGCCGTCCGAACTCTTATTTATGACGTTGCGCTATTCCGACGTTTTGGCCATGTAAGAATGAAACTTTTTACACCAACCAGATAAATTCAACTTTTTGCTTTAGATTTGACATTTGCCGTTGAACTTGGCCGCTTTTTTGCTCAACAGGAAAAGTTGTATTGAAATTGGTTGATGAAATTTGTCCGGGTTGATATATTGAATGGCAAAATTAAAAGTGGAAGTGTTCAATATGGAAGATTCGGTTTGTGTAAACTGATTATATTTTTATGTCATCGGCTGATGTATTTGAATATAAGATAATAAATAAAATTTGTTTTACCAATTCGTACATGACTTTATTATATGTTGAAGATATGTTATTGATAAATCAATAATAAATTGAATCGATTATTTGTTCAGAATCAACTCGTCTCATTATGTATATAGTTATCTATACTTTTCATGTTACGTTTCATGATATTTTATTTACATCTGCATCTTTTTATTTGAAAAGTATCATTCAGGAGGTATGAAAACATTGAGAAAATTTAAGAAAACGAAGAAAGATAATACAGAGATAAATCCGTGACTCTAATAACAATAAGATATCAAATTATATATTTTTATATTGAATAATCGATAAACTTATTTTAACTCATTTATTGTTTTTTATGTAACAATAAAGGTTTCAATTTTTTATTAAAATTATATTTACGCAACTACAAGCGATAAGAAATAATGAAAACCATTGCCAATAAACGTAACATAATATTTTCAGAATATCTTTCTATTTTAGTTTAACAGATTGCAGTGATAAAAAATTTGCGAAGTCAAATAACGTTTGTTGGATAAAAATCAAACGACAAATAGTGCGATCGCAGACATTGCGTGTTACTGTTAAAAGTGTCATATTAAATTGAAATTTGTGTTTAAAAGAAAAACTATAAACCATGAAGGAATTATATAAGCTGTCTATAAAATATAACATTTAAATTTAAGAAACCTATTGTGTCATTATTGTTGGCTGTTATTTACACCGCGGTAAAAACTTATTTTCTATGAAAAAAATAAATTGTTCTATTTGAACGGATAAAACATAAATGGTGAAACCTGCTATAAATATAAATAGCAAAAAATGTTTGAAAAAAAATGAGCATTTGAAAATGTAAACATCAAAATATACATATTTTGCAAAGTTACTCAGTGAAACTCATTAACTTCTATTTATTAACATTTCTAATGATTTATTTATTTGTAACTATTTTAACGTTAAATTTGATCATTAAATTGATGCGCTGGAAATTTAGTTTCCTGTATTTACGACTGTAATCACAATTGCGGAACAATTGAAAAAAAACACCTCCCACGATTAGCATAAAATTCAATTCAATCACTTCTTTGATACAGTTACCCGGGAGCTTCTGCATTATAAAAACGGTCACTCTTTCCTTACAATAACTGCAGATGATTAATGGTAACGCGCGAGTGTTAAGTTACATTGAATTGTACAACATCAAATTATTCCGATACTCAAGCCAGGCTCCACCGTCACGCATTCTCGGCCGTTGCTTTGATGGCCTAAAAATTGACGGCACGAAGATTATCGCCAAGCGCACAAATTGATTTCTGATTAAACACGTGGCATATTAATTTAAAATCAACAAGCCGTGAGTAAATTTTTCGCAATCAGCCGACTGCCGAAAATCCGTCAAACGCGCGACAGCCGTTTAATTAGCCCTCGAACAGTTGCTCTGCCAAGCCGTCAAACAGACACCGATAAAGCCGATTTCTCAGTTGCGACTTGAAAAAATCTGCCAGCGCGATAAGTGTGTCAGCAAATTCTCCAAGAGAGAATGGCTCGTTACATTTTTTCGATTGATTTCATTTTCGACGCGCAAGTGAGAGTGAGGAGTCGGCTTAATTGCCGATCCGCGAACTTCGCAGGGCCGAAATCGCGTGGCCGATCGCCGCCGATTTCGCCGATGAGGCGAAATGAAAGTAGGCTTGCGTCTCGAATGAGCGCGAACGTTCGTTTTTGGCACGCTGACCGCGCACCGAAATAGCGCTTTTGGCCACCGCGAGGCTGGCAATCCCAATTTACCGGACGACGCCATTATGCACACCTACTGTCAAAACCGATGGATCCCGATCGCAGTACCGCGATGACCGGATCGCGCACCTTTTAATCGCGAGGGTGACTTTCACCGGTCGCACGCCAACGCGTACCTTGATTCACGAAAACCTGGCGTCCAACGTCGAAACGAAAAGTCCGACGTCATAATTCGACGTTTATGGTTTGCCACTGTAGAAATAATGTAGAGTCATGTAGACTTGAGTTATCGGATGATTTGTCAGAGTGGAGCGAGAGTATCTTCATTCTGAGTCGGCGTTTCCTTCAGACAATTTTGAAACCGCAACTCGAATTGGAAAAATCTACTTGCTGCGAATCTAATTTAAAGAGAAACCTATACATTTGCCATTTAGTCATACACTTATCGAATTATCGAACTTGAGTTGCGACTAGAAACGGTTGAGTTGCGCCTATGAAGTCAAAGATGCCGCCTTTCGGGTTGACAACTGGGCGCCTGGTGACAAGCAGGTGTTGGGGGTGGACCGCCTAAAGGCTCCAAAATCAGCGGTCTCACCCTCGCGCGATGTTCGAGGTTTCGAATCACATCAAGCGTCCTTGGGAGGTGCCTTATCTCACCTGTAATTGGTCTTCGGCTGGGATGACCTTAGCGAGGGTGGGTCGCTGGTTTCTCGGCCGGTGCGCCGAAGGCGAAGACGAAGCACGGTCTGGCGGAGTAGCAAAAGCACTGCACTTTTGGTCGATGTTAGTGTCGTAGCCGGCCTCTCCCCTCGTCCGGTGCGCCGCCACCTTCTACCTCGACGTGGAAACAAAGGGTGAGAAGAGGCGCGCGATGTCGTGGTTTGTGTCCGCGTGAAAGTCAGTCCACCGCGCGGTTAATTGTCCGAGTTGGGTTCGCTCATCTTGTGCATCTCGAGGGGGCGAAAAACAAGCGCACGTCTTAACCGAGCGAGCTCCCAGCGCTGACTGTTCGGAAGTCGAAGGCCTGAGCGTCAGCGGCGCCGAGCCGGACCGATGACAGTCGGTGTCAGCGCGTTGTCAGATTTAAGGGATTCCCACGGTTCGATGCGAAAATGATTGATCTGGATGACATCAAACGGCTGACTGACTGGCCGATTAGACTTCAATTTTCAATGGTTTTAATATGAAATGTTTTTCAGGATGAGGAAGGTCCTCTTGGTGAGGGAAATGAGAAATGAAATTCATCAGCCGGCATCAGTTGCCTCTCCAGAAAGACAAAGCTCCGAAGGCAGCCGAGCCAACACGGAGACGACCGAACGCGGCCGAGTCAGCTGGCTCAGCTGGAGAACCACAGACGCGGGGAGTACGAACGGTATTCTACGAGATGTCGCTCTCGGCGCGGAGAGTCCACTTTGATCACCAGCCTGGCGGAGCGTGCCGTTAGCCTCACTCCCGGTTACGTCACGTTCAAATTGCTAATGAACCTTTTTATTGCAACAGCCATTGTTTGGTGCGAATCAACAAATCATGTTGTTTTGGGGCCAATCGCGCTGACTTATGAACAAACTGTCGCTCTCGTGCACCTAGTAGCGGGCTCGCGAATCTTACCGGAGAGAGTAGACTGATTTGCAAATTTTAAACGAGATTCAAATCGCGATTAGAACATGATCTCTTTTTCTTCTTTTCACATTTAAAATGAATTAATGAACATTGATACTTTGCTTTCATTATATAGAGAAAATTGTTTTCACTTTGTCATTTTAACTTTGTAGATTTAGAATAAAAAATAAGCTTTGTATATATTTATATATAATTTTGTATCGCTTTTCCTCATATATAAACCAAAAATAATCAGTATTAATTCTGTTGTTTATTTTAACATATTTATAATTCAATATCATGGAACTATAATTCTTAAAAACATTACTGAATATTTTTTGCTAAAATAAATGTACAGATTAAATTTTATTCATACTATTTGAAATGCATATTCCAAAAGCTTTCTGTAAATTTATATGTAAATGATTTACATAATCAGTGGCAAACGAGATAGCTTAGGGGATGCGTTAAATGAAAATGAATTATTTCAAAG
>JABFQD010000283.1:0-29986 GCA_022817045.1 Psix sp. ZL-2020
CAGAACGATTCTTTTCTTGGTAAAGACTGTAAAGGCCACTTTGAGTTGCACTACTGCCACGAAAAGTGGTATTCTTACAGCTGTACCAAGAAAAATATTTATCGCACATTTTGGTTACAGCAAACGTCACAACTGTTGAATACATGAAATGAAAAATTGAAAAAGCAAAAACCGAAATTGTGAAATTCAATATTTATTTCGATTTTTCATCTTACATTTTAATCAGACTTTATAAATAGTCAATCGACATGGTTTTGAATTAATACTTAGTCAAGTATTCATAGAAAAATTATCATTATGGAAATTCCAGAATTTGATTACACCGTTTGAATAACTAACAAAGACGAACCAGATTTAGAGTTGAGGTTCTATATAAACTTTTATTTTACTATCAACATAACATTGAATTTCGTGAATTGTGCCAAGTATCAATTTTTGTTGTTAACTTGAATTTGAATACTGATGATTTAATAAATATTGTTTCAATATTGTAAATGAAAGATATGAAAACCTTGAAAACTTATTTTATTAATTATTTATCAACAATACAAATTTATGAAAATGACTAATACTTTTAAATAAAAATTACCAAGGTCGAATATTAATAATTATTATTTTTTTATAAGTAATGAAAAATGATTATTATTTAATAGCATCGCTCGACTTTTGATCAACAATTGATATTTTTTAATGCATTTTATTCTCATATTTTCGATTTAAATTTATCATACAATGTTTTTTTTAGTATAAACTGTAGTATATATAATCACAATATTTTTTATTGTAACTACAAAATATAAATATACATTAATATTTTTTAAATAAAATATTATTTTAACATTTATTTAATAATTAATGATGGATCTTCAAATTTATCCTAAAATTAATTTTTTTTTAATATTTATATGCATTTTAAAAAACCCTTCAGTTTCTCAATCAGTAACGGTTACTGACCTAAATGTTGCAACGGTGGGCTCAAGTTAGTACATAGAACTGACCTTTTTTAGCAATCAATAACATTCACAATTTGTAATATTTATTGATTCTGAAAAAAGAAACGTGAAATAAAGTTCATATTATATTATCATCACTAATATATTATAAATTAATAAATGATTCCAAAAAAAGTGTTTTAATAATATTTAACCCCTAATCCTGAATGTCAGTCTGCGAGACCGCTAACAAAATTTTTTTCTCGTAACATTGAAAATGAAAATGAAAATTACATAAATTTTAATGGTTTATTATGAATTAATAACATTAAACATTTTTTTATAACAAAGCTTTATTTGTTTTTTTAACTATTATAAAATGTAGTATCATAATATTTATGTATATGACATTGATAAATATAAACAATACGGAAGAAAGTTTGGAGAAATCAATATTCTGTGTTTGTGTGATTGTTTCTGTGGTTGAGAGTAAAGAGTTAATTCATACAAATATAAATAATCACAATTAAAAATAGAAATGTCAGCCTGCATAACAAAACTCATGTCTGGAGCTTAAAGAAAAGTGTTTATGGTATGACATTGAAATGTCTAGTGCCTAAATTTCTGACACTGGTATATCTGTTACCCAAATGATTGGTATCTGAATCTTGGCGCCCAAACTCTAACGCCCCAAAATGAATGTCTAAATGTTTAATATTACGTTTAATATATTTTAAAAATTATAAACAATTGTTAATAATTAAATTTATAGTTATTATTTGATGGATTATTAAATAATTTTAATATCAATGTAAAAGTTTGTATTTTATTGAAGTTTTATAAGCGTGTATTGGTTTAAAAATAAATACTGAGAAGTAATAAATTAAATATAGTTAGTTATTTTTATTCACAAAATTAGAATTGATAATTATATGATCTACCTTTTCGATAAGCATTATACATCAGCTGTAATTAGTACATTATGCACCAAGAGAGTAAAACAAGCGATTACTTCTCGACAAGAAGCGGTGCTCATAGAGGGCATTGATTAAAGTAGGTAAGGACTACGTCCAATGAATTCCTTTGAAGCCTGAAATTGGGGTTTGTAAACTCCTAAATGAAGCAGTGTCCCGCGTTACTGATCAAATCTAATAGGAATATAAACAAAAATAAAGTAATGAACAATTGTAATGTTTTATTTAGTAAATCTAGAAAATCTTTTTATCAAAATTATTTGAATTGCATCTATTACATTCAATTTAGGAGATAATACTGAATTATTGGATGAATTTTTAGGTTAAAGTTTGTTTTAGCATAGAACATTGAAACATAGAGCAATAAAAAAGACGAATTTTTGAGCTTCAAACGGATCCATTTGATGTTCGGCCTTTACCTATCTTCAGTCAGAAATGATTTAGTCAATGTAGAGGGCTGCCCTTGCCTCAACTCATTTGGTGGTCACTTCACACTTGTTTGAAATGGATGTTTTTCCGCTCATAATAGGCTATTGAAGTATCTTTGTTTGTCCTTGTTGCCATAAAATATAAGCAAATTAGTCTCTCTTTGTCTTATTCATTGATTCGCAAGATACTTCAATAGTCTATACGAACCGTTCTTTTTGTCACAAGTGTACGGAAATGATCTTTTAACTAACAACTATTTTGTATGTAAAAGATAATCTATTTTAGGACATGCGTAAGAATTTTCATTCCTGCTCCCTTTTCGGGACAAGAATGAAAATTCCTGCTCCTATCAGAAATGATTGTATTTTATACATAAAAGAGCTGTCAGAAAACGACAGCTTTCGTGCGCGTGACAAAATAGTGTATTACGTTCCAAGGCCTGTAAAGTTTTCTTTACGACGAGTGTGAAGTTGACCTCGAGATGAACGTTTTTCGAACCATGTAACGTACTGTATTTTCAGGCGGTTCCATTTCCACTCTCTAGTTGAGTGAAAACAAGTTTTTCCACACAGTTAGAGGGTGAAAACGAAGTTGTCTGAAAAAGCTCCTTTTGTTACAAAAATTCGTATCAAAAAGGCATCTTTTCAGTACAGATGTAACAAAAATATTTGTATTAGCTGCTTTTTTACGTTAACGAAACATCTAGATTTTTACAACTAGAAAATTTGTCTTATTTTTATGTCGCCAATCCTAAGTCGTTTATTTCAAGTGGCTTTTTGTTTTTTTCTACTGTACAGCGTCTTGCTAGATTTTTGTGAATGCGCCCATTGTCTATTTCTTTGTTTAGAAATTAATGAAATAAGACCCAAATATTAATCATACCTAAACTGCGTTAAAGTAGTTTTGGGTTTCAAAGCGTATTTAACGTTAGTGTGCGACAAGTTTTCTTCCACGTAACTTATTATTCAGCCTTTTTAAACGAAATACAATATTTTAAGTATAATTAACATTTTTTATTCAATAATGCTATTAAAACTTAAATAAGTTTATTTGAATACTATTCAATGCTTTCACAAGTAATTATTAAATTTGTTTAATATATTATATAGCACAATATTCTCAATTTTCTCATAATTGCAAATTATTTTTTAAAAACTATTATTTTAAATAACAATTTTTTATTATTTGTTTTATTTAATAAATAATACTCGTTACTATTGGATTATAAATTTCTTACAAATATATAAAATCATATATAAATTACACTTAATAAATGCAATAACACTTATTTACTATTTTTATAAAATAATTATTTTTTAACAATTAACATAATTTAATTGTACAGTTAATTAATAAGTAATTGATTATCGAATAGAATCATTAAGTTAGTTTATAATGTTATATAATTTAAATATGTTATATGTTTTATTATTATTAATATTGTTAATATTATCATTATTAATACTATGATTATTATTATAATATGTTGATGACTGAAATGTCTGCGCATAAAAAAATCGAGTGCGAACTTTGTAGCTATAAACACGTGTATCTGCTTGGTGCTATGAGTTCATTAAATTGAATAAAATAGAAAAATAATTGTTTCCAATTGAAATTCTGTAATATATTAAAATGTTATGCATTAATAGGCATTTTTCCATAAAATACTTTTTTAATCGTTGTTTTAATTGCTTTGATGTTCTTTTATTGTCTTTTATAAAATTATAAATTATTAAATCCAGTTGTAAAACATTTGTTTTCATTATTTTAAATGTATTAGTTTTTTAAAGTGGACCATGAATAATATTTAATTTGTTTATTTGCAACGATTACAAACAATATATTAATTTAAAATATTATCACAATTATCATTATCACAATATTTTTTGTCTATTTATTATTATTAGTATTTTAAAAATTGCACTATGATCTTTTCGACCGACAGACAAAGATAACTGAGCGATCTTATTATTGGTAAACAAAGAGGTCCGAAAATGCGCATTTACAAAGTAATTGACTTCAAGTTGAAATTTAAACTCTTCGAAAAACTTGTGAAGTTTTTTTTTAAATAAGTTACTTCTCATGATATGATACTTTATTGAAATTTTTAAAATAATACTACTTTGCAATTTCATTGCAAAAATGATTAAATAAAAAAAGGAAAACGGTATTTAAGTATATTAACATTAATAGGACCAGGCATTTTAAAGACAAAGATAAACGTAATGACAGTTATATGTGTTAGAAAGAGAGGTCAGATGTCAAATTTGTTCCCTTGATCTTAATGTAAAAGCTAATCAAATAGATCACGTGACTTAATTGTTGTTTAAAAAAATGACTTTCAATTTTGATGAATTTAGCGTTTATAAAAGTTAAAAACAACGAATGTTTAAAATGTATTTTTTGCTAAAAACTGTTAAATTTATATGCTTCAATAACTCTACTGTTACGTAAAATGCTATCTACTGACTGTACAATTGGCGTACATTTTTTTTCTACCAAAAACTTTAGAACAATACAGATATAGCTGATAATAGATTAGCCGCTTGACAACAGTTTAGATATCTTTTTGTTTAGAATGAAACGAAAAACTCCTATGGCTTTAACCATATCGCGATGTTTTTGAATGAAAGTTATGGGTTTTTCAGTTTAAATTTACGAGAACTGTTTTTAAAAGAAAAAACACATTCTACAACAGCCAAAATTTCTGATTAAAAACAAAAAAAAATGTTTAACTTGCGAAATAATACAATTTCCACTATTTTATTTATTATTTCCAGGAATTTCATATTCACATAATTTTAATAAATTTCAATATACAACAATACATATTATTCTCTCAAAGAGTTTCAAATTGAAAATAAATAAAATAAAAAAGAAATAAACATTTTTCTTTCAAGCCAATTTGAGTTTTGGCGGCATTGTGCTACATGATGCGCGCCATCTGGCGGCGCTTGGCGGTATCATGATTGGAGCGACGAATGAGAGTGGCGGGATGGGAATGAGATGGTGCGAAGTTGGGGGCACGGTAGAGAAGTGAAGCGGACAGTGCGCGAGGATGCGGAAGTGACGGTCGCGGCGGCTCGAGCCAGTTGATTCGACTTGTCCGCCAGTGGGAGATGTCGTCGAGGCGCGCTCTCCCAGTTGACCGCACGGCCGACGATGCCGCTGTCAGCATTTGACAGCTCGGTCCTCTGACACCCCGTTCAACGTAAACACGCAACAATGATCGTCCAGGTAGCGCGCTGCGAGCGCCTGTCAAAGCGTCGACTGCTCCGCACCGACACTTTGACAGTCTGCGTTCGCGCCTTTTTCTTTACCCGCGATTCTTTGCCCCAGCTCAATTCACCTCCCCGACGTTTTTATCTCGCACTGTCGTAATTTTAAGGTTAATCGATGGTCACACAATTTCCCCGCTGATTGGTTGCGAATTTATTATTGTTTTTTGTTTATCTTCTTGTTTGATTTTCTTTCATTTTGTCGTCATCTTTTCAACAGTGAACGTTCTTCGCAGCTTTCAAATGTCCATTGGCATATCTCTAACTGATAACATTATTAATAACATTTTAGTGATAAGAAAAATACGATTTATTTTGCGTGAACAAAAAGTGCCCGTAATCCGGGAATTAAGTCGCTAACTTGTAATTTGGAATACAAATGTATATTCCAACGTTTCAAATGTGACATGAACATTCAAAATAATGACTGTTGATATCATTACAAAGTACTTTTTATATACTTATTAAGATTATTAAGACGAGTGTTTTTTAACGCACACGTACACTTATTTCAAATGACAATGGCAAAATGTTGCTGTCCTTTCTAATACAATGAATCGATTTCTGTTAGTTTGATTTGCATAAATTAGTAGATAGAAACTAATAAAGTTGTTTTGTTTTCAGAATTGGATTTAGTCGATTTGCGACCAAGAAGTGTAATTCAAATCAACCAAAATGGATGATTCGGTCCTAAATACGACTAGGAAGTCTCTGTTCAGGCTCCAGGAGTACTGGAACTACACGCTCGACCATGCGATCCTCGATGATCTCAAAATGGACAGCAACTTTGTCTGGTTGCTTTGTTCACTGGCGTCTGCCATTTTCTGGATTACATATATAGTGTATTATAATAGTAGGGTATTAGGATATATATTGACAAGATTGTTGAATCGCTTTATTATAAGAGAAGGATATATTAAAGTTGGTAAGTTATTATATTATAATTACCGAGTACTCGCCATGTCGTGCTGCCAAACACAACTAAACATCTTCTTTCTCTTTCAGGATCATTTACGTTATGCGCGTTAAGTGGCAAAATAATGTTTAGAGATATAGATTATATTACGACTGATTATAGTATAAGGATTCAAGATGGATATCTTATATTTAGATGGTGGAGAAGTTATGTTCCAAAAGATGTCTCTGAAGGTAAAATAATATATGAGACTTTAGAGTTTATCTTAAAACAAAAATCCTTTTATAGTAGCTTCATATTTATATCACAAACTTGATAAAATCACTTTCTTCTCCACAGATCTCTCACATTCCGATACACGTCTTTCGGTTATGCTAAATGGTTTCGAACTGCACGTTTACAATCGCTGTCAGCTTTATGCACAACTAGAGAAAACCTTCGGTCTGACTCCACAGATATTTTCCGACTTGATTAACGACAACCTCAACATGAACGACCGTGACGGCGAGACGATAAGCAACGCAGCCAACGAGAATCGGCCCCAGATGGCCACGAATGTCAAAAAACACGTCGAGAACATTCGTCGCCAGGAGGCGCACGTGATCGCCCGCACCTGGCGAGATTTGATACCGGTCATCAAGTTGGACGTTTGCACAGTAATTATCGTTTCTTGTTTTTTGCGCTGTAGCATTGATAAGGAGAGTTGATTTAGCCGATTGTTCACTTTCAGGGTCGCCTAGTTTTTGGTAATCGTTTAGTACCAACCACGCTTTCGATCACAGTGGAGGAAGCCCATTTCATGTATTCGACCAAACCGGCGGCATCGGTGCACGATCACTTTATGCATTTCACCAAGTGCAAAGCGGAAAACTTCAAGGTCATCCTGGCACCGAGTCCAAAGTATACGGGAATGGTAGACGAACCGCCGAGGTATATGGGCGAAGGTTTCGTCGTGCTCAGCTCGAATAACATCGAGCTTTACTATTATATGGACGAGCCCGGTGTTGTTCCCCAGGAACCGGAGATGACACGACTAGCCAATGGCGATATCGTGGAGGCTCTGTTTCCCATCTGGGGTATCGACATCAAATGTGGAAAGGTGTGTTTTTATTATTAATTTTGTTTTTAAATATAAATAGTCATGAAGTTTAACTGATCAAATATAATCAATTTCGTCTCTCAGGGAACCGATTTCAGTTATGGTCCCTGGGCCGACCGCCAGAGGGAACACCTGTTCAAATTTTTCTACCCAACGGATTATCAACCGCTGAAGGTGACAAAGCCACTGAAACCTGGAGAAAAAAGGCAGGCGCAGTCATTTGATGTTCGGCTGTCGACCCTCAACGAGGCAACCATTGACATTCTTTTTAGCAAGAACAAGGAAACCAATGCCGTCCATGTGACCGTCGGCGCAGGCTCGTACCTCGAAATCACGCTGCCCTGGATCGTGCTCGAGAACGGTTACACGAGCAAAATCACCGGCCAGCTGCTCCATCTGGAGGCGACGACTAGTCTCCAGTATCGCAGCCTCGTGCAGAGCGAGACCTTGGAATTCGGCGTCAAGTGTCATTATCCTATTCGATGGAACGACCACCAGGAGTGGAGTTTGCATTTAACTGGCTGCAAAGCCACTGCAAATATCGTCTACTCACACAAGGACTTCTTTCAAGTAATTGCTTTTATTTAAAGTGCTATTAAAAGCATTAAAAAATGTATGGTTCACTCTATATTGCATATACCATATTCATTGATTTTAGATAGTTAATTGAATTAGAAAAACATAAGTTAAAAAATGACTATTAAAAGTGTTAGTTAATATTGTATTCGATAAAAAAATAAAATAGATTTGAATTATGTAACTTGAATAATTAATCAGCAATTTTCATTCTAAAATGTATCAATGATATATAGTTAGAAACAGACTCAGTTTTTAAACAGAAAATTAATAGGAATTGGATTGTATAGATTTAGGGTGCATTTTCTTTGTTTTGTTTCATATATATAATTACTTATATTTATATTTATTTATCTATGATATATTTATGTATATTTAAAATAAACTATTAGAATAATTTTAATCTTATTAGTTATAGATTTTTTACAGTTTTTTTATGTATGTTTTTACAACAATTACGATTAGTATATAAATTCTTGCGTCACACACACAAAATGTAATTCAGTTAACAGAAATCCAGAATCATATATTATTTTAGGAAAAACTGTAGAGTTTATTATTCTTTTTTACATGATATATTTTTATCCAAGTTTATCTAAAACAGTAAACAATTTATTATTAATATATACACAGAAATAGGTTTTGGCAACAGTATCAATTTTCAGATTAATCAATATATCAAAAAATAGAACATGAAAAGAACCTGTAATTTTATAATTAAATACAAAACACTAAATATTTTATCATTGCAGGACTTAATCAACGACTGGGCAAGCAAAGCTCGTCCGGATATTCTGCACTTCGTTCCGTATACATGGAAAATCAGTCTGCTGCTGAAAGAATTCGAAATCGTGACTCTTTGTAACGAATACAATTGGATCGACTGCTCCTCGCAGAATCAGGAGAACTCGCACATCGCATTCTGCGGCGAGATCTTCGACCTTTCGTTTGACTTACCTTTCGTGGATTTTCTCCCGGTGACGATTACGCTAAGGTTTTGGATTCAAGGAGAGAGTGTCGACCTTGCGTTTTATCTACCGAAGGTGAACACCAACCGCTCGGTGTTACTGGCACTGCACAACAACGCCAAACTTATGGGTCGCGATGGTTCGTGCAAGAAGCCGCGTGACCTTGCGACCAAGAAGTGGCGCAATCTCTGCGATAAGGAACAGGGTTGGGTCGACTGTTGGTCCGTGCCGATCGTCGCGCTTAGCATCAATTATATTTACCATCCTTGTCCACCTTTGGGACCGAAACCACAGGCGAATATTACGACACCCGAAAAAGAAGAATTGTTGCTTTCGCCTATGAGGATTCCTAAGAGGAAATCACCGGCTTTGAGGTACATTAAAATCACATGAATATTATTGTTTTTACTTGATAGAATAAACTAATTAAATATATTTTGTTACTGAATATTACAGATGGACACAAGATGGTAATCGAAAATTTGATCCCCAAAGTATTGAGCCAGATAAAGTAAGTCTGGAATTGGAAATAGGCTCATCCGTCCTTTTGGTGAACGGTGCCCTCCTGCGCCACCTGGTGAACCTCAAAGAAAACATCTTTGGCGACGATCAAAGTTTTACTGACATGCAGCAGACTAGGAACGCCACTGTAGCGAATTCCGGACGCTCAAAAGATTCGGCGAAAGCCGAGCCGCCGACAGGTGGCGCGAGTGCTGAGGCCAGTTCGACCTGTGGCGACGACGACGAGGACGCTAAGTCCTCGAAGCCGTTCGATCCTCGCGATTACCGGCCCCTCGACGTCACTGTCGGCATCACCATGCATGACATTCAGGCACATTTGCTCAAAAATTGCAACGACAACGACCCACCTTGTCCAGTCATTTTACTCGAGCGGTTCGGTTTCGAGATGAAAAAATCATTCACTCAAAACGAACTGCAACTCATGCTCAGCCCAACGATTATGTTGCTCACAGATGGCGTTACTAGACCTACCAAAGAAAAACACCTGAATCAAGGACATTTGATGTTGAGTGCGCTGCAGGTGGTTAATTATAATTTATTTTCTCAAATAAAATAGATCCATTTACTTTGTTTTTAATTAAATGTATATATAGTAATTTATCTAACTTCGTTCAGTGTACTAACAAAATTAATTTTGGATTTCAGGTCCGAGGTCACTTTTTATTCAGTAATGAAGGTCGTAGTTTAGACGAAGAGACCTTGGAATATGCGTGGATGGTCGAAGTACAATTGGGGAAACTCAGTGGAAAGATAACGTCACCGCAGTTGCACCACCTAGTGACATCATTAGAAACCTTCCTGCTTATGGCAACAAACGCAGAGAACAATTTAAAACCACCTGGTGTTCCTAGGCAGTGTCACCATGGCTTGTCACCGGTCAAATGTCCGGACACAGACCCAGAAAAACACTATAGGTCCGATATTTAAAGGAATAATATTAAAAATGTAATTAGAAGTACATTTTGATTACTCATATAATTTTCTAACAGATGCCCGACATCAGAAGACATTAAGTATAGAATGATTAGGGTGTCTATAGACGCCATTGACCTGTATTTGCAAGAGTCAGGAACCGCGATTCAAGTATGGATGTCGCCGGTTCGCGTTGCCACCTGTAACCTTCACGGGCAACAGGTCAAGTCTGGAGTGACTGGCCTATTACCGCTGATACTCATCAGGCAATTTGTGTCTGCTGCAAATCACTTTGCCAATGCCAGCAACACCAATACAACTGGCAGTGGCAGGTCTTATAACAACACCAGCAGCAGAATGTCAGGTTGATTATTTTGTAGAATTTTTATTGTCGATAGAAATGTTAGAAAGTTTTTAAACTAACTTTTATATTTATAAATATGAAAAAAACAAAATGGAAGAAATGTATTTTTCGTAAAAATATACAATTTGAAGAATATTAAATGTTTATATATTAGACTTCATGTTTTGAAATGAGTCAAACGTTTTTAAAGGTGACGGTTCTGACACCTGGTTAGAAGTTGGTTCTCTTTTCCTTGGACCGACCATTATTGAAGCGGCAATTTCGCTGCCAACCCCAGAACACAACCTTCATCTAGTCCAAAATAAGTACCTCAAGTTACACGACGAAGCGACAAAAAGACTCTGGTTCCTATGGCCCCAGGAGAGTGGTGTCAAGTCCAATAGATGCGGTTGCAATGGAGGCTGCGTTTTCTTCGGCAACAATAAAAATGGCACGAAATTTTTCAAACCTAGTTATCACGATCTACAGGATGGTACAAACATCGCTGCGTATAGGTAACTAATATTCATTTCAAATTACAAATATTTGGTTTAACCTGTATTTAGCATGAGCTAAATACATTTCATGATATGAATACTAAATGCTTTATATATACAATGAAATTTACAGATAATTGTAGTTTATAGTAGTAATATTTATCAAATAAACTATTATTTAAAAATAAACGATGTCATAGTTAATATTCAAAAAATTGTTTTAATATGTTCTTTTAGAATAAATGAAAAAGGAAAAGAAATAGGATTTGGCCAATCAATTTTACACGATGGCCAGCTCATCTTCCACACACCACCGTACAACTTAAAAGATATCACTCTTCAAGATTCTTTATATCATACGACATCTGGGATGAAATTATCTTTGTCGAAAATTTGCGTTGATCGAAACAGGTCGGCTGGTAGGGAATCTCATGGCGACGATGGTTACCTCAAGTCAAAAATGTCCGGGTCTCTAGCTGGGAGTGAAGAAAAAAGTTTACTGGGACGAAGGTTCTCTTACACGTCGAATCGGTAATCATAAAATTTACATACAAATTTCAGGAATATAATCTTTATCAAAACAACAGTAAAACATGAATATTTTGAACTTTCTATTTTAAAGAAATATGAAGTTTTCTATTTTAAAATGTATTTTTTATTCCATCAGTGGAACGATGACTAAGGATGTGCCATATTCGCGTCTCATCGACGCGAGTCCCGTTGCCCAACTGCCGCAGAAGCTTGATTCGGATTCAAAGCTACACGCCGAGCGCTCCAAATCAATCTTGAATGTTCCAGAGATAGATTCATTGCCAAAGAGCAGCGTGTCAGATTCCAAACTCGCAGTAGACTACTTCGGGGGCTGCGAAAACGAAACACTCCGTCAGAACAGCAGTCCACAGTCGCTCCCTGTAGTTGCCAATGATTTAAACTCTTTCTCCGTTCAGTCCGGCAAAACTACCGAAACCATCAATATGTCGGACTCTAGACACTCTTTATACGTTCAGTCGGATTCTGAGGATAAAACACGACAAGAGGTATTTGAATAAAACTAAAAAATAACACCATCAAAGTCATTAATATCAAATACATTAAATTAATATTTTTATATTAAAAATATTATTTCAAAAATATAATTTCACATTTTCCATATTTGTCTTAATTTTATATTAGAGTCACAATATTTGCCTGTTTTTTCTTTTGAAGGTTCAAAGGACAGTTTCTATGTCATCGGAAAATCATTCAGAAGCTTTTTACTCAGCTGACGAAGACACCAGTCATGGCATCAATAGCCAAACGTCAAGTTTGCGACAGTCTATTGTGAGTTCAGCATCAGTGAGCATGCGCAATAAGTTTTCATCAGAGTTGTCGATCTCGGATAGTACGGCGAACCCGATTCCACCAGAAAAAGCGCACACTCTGGAGCGAACGCGCCCGAGCGAGGTGCTGAAGAAAAGCCCTTCGATAAATCGCAAACCTGAGTCTGAAGCAACCAACTGTAAGAGCAACGGACTGCTCGATTCGTCCGACAGTCATTCTGTCTCGTCCACGAGTTTCATCTCCGCAGTTTCGTCACAGGAAGACATGACGCTCGTGAACCTGCATATGCAGCTCAATAAACCAATCATTGACTCGCCTCTTTTGATGTCCAGCTATGTCAGTCATTTAACTCAGGTGAACTTTACGATTATGAATGTAATATTAAAATATATAGATTTCAGGAAAAACATATTTTGAAATCTGTTTCTAGTTTTATTGAGACTTACGAAAAATTGATTATTGCATTTTTCGTTTGAAAATTTAATTTAATCAATTTATTTTCATATTTTGTGTTTCTTCAGGTGCGATGCTCGAATTGGAGTCAGTCTTCGTTACCAGTAGGGGGCGATGCGTTCACAATGCCGTTGTTTCAAAAAATCGACGACAGGTTGGTTTACGTCGGAGGTCGCTATGTTCCTAAATATGAAACTGTAACTGAAGGATTTACGTCACTCAAAATGGTCACACGAAATGACTGTTCGCCGAAAGCTTGTTTCTCCAATAAAACGCCAACTCATCCTTACTTATGGGATAATTCGGCGCTTATACAGTCTGAAGGTGAATACAAAATAATTTCTAATTATTTTTAAAATTTGATTTCTATATAGCATTATTAATTACATATGGATGATTACTTTATGCTTTGCATTTGCTTTAGAAGAAGACGATATCGTAATGCACGACGAGGAAGAATTGCTTAAAGCTCAACACGAGACTGGTTTTCGAACAACTGTTATCGTCAGGTTAAAAGGAGATGTTGATATTATGATTAGTCCATTAGTACTCGAGTCACTGCAACGATTTATCGACGCCATCACTCCAACCCTAGCGACACTCCATCCTTTAACTGTGATGAACCACATTCATCGAGAATGCATACGCAAAGTTGAAGATGCAAATATTCTGAAACAGGATCAGAGTCTTTCATACTGGAGCCAAGTTCAGACTAGTTCAAAAAGGTCAACTGCTGAAAGAAATATAAAAAGTGATCAAGGTATTTGTAAAACATCTGTCAAAGGATTTACAAATATTAAATTCAGATTCAGAAATTGAATAGGGAAATTAAATAAGAAACTTATTATAAATAAAAAAATGTATACAACAAAATTTGTAATATTTATTTGTTTTATTTCAGGAAAAATAGCTTTACAGACAAGCGTCTATGAGGAATGCATAATGACTCAAATTCAAGGCAGTATTATTCTTCCAAAGGTATACAATTTAATTTACCTTTTTATTCTTAAGTAGTTACGATCCTATCATAATTAGTTTTAAAATTACACTTAATATAAATTTAAATTTAAAATTGTATTTTTTGTAGCTCAATATAACACTGCTACAAGCGTCTGTAGTCGAAGAGATCATATCATTTTCCGCTCTGGACAATATCCGTGATCTCACTTGTGTATCTTTGTTCGCCATCTGCTTTGATGATGTGATGGCAAGATTCCACCTCGGAAAACAAGCGCGCGAAATTGTCCAGACGTTTCACAAACCCACTGTTCTGCCAAACCAAAAGAAGGTCAACAAAATTAGCAAAGCATTTTTGCCGGGCCACCAGCCGGCGGCCGTCGTGGCTGACATCGGCGGAGGCGAGCCTGTTTACATAGAAACTTCAGAAAAGCAGCAAGAAGAAATTATTATTACGTTAAATATAGGTAGGATTTTGTTTAATAAGATCAATATTTGTGAATTAATATGAAGTGAATGTTTATCTAATGAATGATATTCTAATCGAATGGAATGTACAATTTTAGGAAAGGCACATTCTCAATTAAGAAGACTGAGAAACGAATCTTCTATCTTGAAAGATGCGGTCATTACTGCCATCCCTTCTCATTATTCCAAAGTACTGTTCACCTGCACAAGGATCACCTCGCCGCTTAAATGCGTTGATTATTATCTCCACCATCCTCCGGATGAAAATGAAAAACAGACTGTAAATATAGAAAATTAATCATTTTCATTTCTTTCTAAATTCTATGAAAGATTGCTTTTTATTGTTCAGTCTAAGATCAGTCGAGAAAATGGTTATCTCAATAGTTTAATTTTTAAATCTTCTTGAATTGTGTGGTTATATCATTCGTGATTGCATAATACAAGCACAACATACATGAAACATATTTTATATTACACTGATATCATTTGTCATATTTTTAATCGTTTAAAGTAATCTGAGTAATTAATTATTCAGCTTTGTAGTTACTTTTACAAACTTTGCATGTCTTTTCAAATATTTCTCCCAATTTGTTAAGAAACAATCGGGACCTCCTCAGGCAACCGAAGAATTCACGATCGGCAGCGGAGAAGATCGTCTCGGTTTTATTATGTTTGAATGTGGACTTGAGGGAATCAAACTAAAAATCGTTAAAAGGTCGCACTTCGAAAAAGGCGACAATGGCCACGAAGATGTGAAAACCGAACCAGAAACACCAGCTCCCGAACAGACTAAACCTCAAGATGATTCAGAAAATGCTCCAGGTAAAAATAACGAAAAATAACACAATTTCATATCTAAATATTTTAGAAAAAAACTCACATAAGTATTTTACAGCAGCCCCATCGACTGACCAAGAAGCTCCACCTAGCGCCAATCCTCAAACGAGCACGAGTGTCTTGGCAAAAGCTGGAAATGAAAACACAGCTTCGTGTATTATCGAATTCAAAACTGTGTGGTTCAATTTCGCAGCACCACCTCGGACACCCATTACTCGCAAAATAGACTTCACGAGGCTTGACTGGAATTTGCTGAGCACAGCTTCGCCTGCGATCAATGCGTGGATGAATCCCAGTAACCGCTTTGCCATTCGTATGGTGCATATGTTCAGGTCAATGTACAGAAGGTCCACTGCAATTGTAGCCTGTCTTATGGCTGAAGCTTTAGATGTGCAGGAGATTCATATGTCTACCAAGGTTCTTATTTTCACATCCTTTTTTCCATTATTTAAAATTATTTATTCCTTTCTTATATCTCAAATTTCAATATTTATAATAATCACTTAAAAGTAAGATTTGTTTGAATAACTTCTTAAGGATTTTTCTTTCATGAATAATCTTGGTTTTCAGAGTCGATATGGTAGGCTTACGCCATTAGCGAAAACTCTTCTAGAAGACCCTTCCTGTCAATTATGCAATATTTTGCAAAACTATGTGCTCCGCTCGGACTTGTCCAGCATCGAATCAAATCTCAGGGAAAACGATCTACCGTTACTTTCCACCCTCAGACAAGTAAATTGAAACATCTAACACATTTTATATTTTCATAAAGAGAAATTTAATGTAACCATAAATAGTCCTAGTCTAGAGAATTCGATACATGTTTGATGGAAGAAAATAATTTTTCAGGGCGTGATGATCCTTAGTCGTCAGTGGAAAAACGTTCTTTACACTCCGTTGCTGTTGGAACATAACTACAAGACTAAACACGTGAAACCACTTAATGTGACTTTTGCTGTCACCGATCCTGATGATGTAACTGTTTGATTTAAAATTTTCTTAGACAAATTATCGAAAATCATGGTAAAATATATCTGCTATAATTTCAACATATTAATACTTGATTATTCAAACAGGAAAATTTATTGACCGACGGCGAAGGAAGTGCTGGTGATATCGACGATCCAGAAGTGACTGATGAGTGTGCTATGCTGATTAATGCTGAACAGCTGCACAAGCATTCGAATATGAAAATTGATAAAGGAACTTTGCCGCCTGGTAAGAATGAAGCAATCGAATATTCCGACGTAGAACCATCATCATCTCATCACCTTCTATTGAGTTATCGAAGGATTCAAGAATTCACTTATTCACTAATTTTTTGCTTTACGTTATTTATCTCACGCTTTACAGTTCACTAAAAACTTGATAAAGAAAATGAAGTATTTCAAACCAAACTATAAATACAGCAGAAATGATTAACATCAATTATTACTTTGTTTTAAAATAATAATACATAATCGATGTGAACTAATTTTGTCACTGTAAACCTCGTTTGAACAATGCTTCATTACAATTCCACATACATAACAAATAGGGTGTCGTAATTAACACATAGAAAAAAGTTGAAAAGCAAGGGTTATTATGGGAAAAGCAGGTGTGGGTGGTGATGGTTTAACGGTGATGGTACCGAGTGTAACAACAGCACTTGCGGGCCCGGATTCACTAACATCTCCCTCTCCGCCGGCAGCTTCGTCGAAGAAGAGTCGCTCGCTGCAACCATCACAAGTGCCTGCTAGCACCCGCGCCAGTATTGTCTTTCCTTTACTCGCTAGCGGTGGCTTGTTTAACCATCCCAAAGAGTCCAATACTATTAGTAAGTCCAGCACAGTTGCATCCAAATTATTCCAGATTAATCCACAGATCGAAATCTCTCATCTCGTGTTGCTCATTCTTCTAACTCTTTTGCAAAGCAGCGCAGAACAGTTTTTTTTCCAAATGTAAACAATTTTGTTATCAACAGGTTACGGCACTCTGCGGGAGGAAAAGCCACCACAGATTTACATCTCTCATCCGCAGCAGTTGGGATCCAACGCGAGTATTTATTCCGGAGGTATGGCTCACGGTAGCCAACATAGTACGAATAGTTTGGATCGCATCACTTCACCTATTAGCCACCAGCTGAACAAACCAGCTAATATCGGGGAAGATCTGTACAGTTGGATGGCTAAACAACAAGAATTTGTCAAAGAAAATGATAAGAGTCACTTAAAAGGAAACTGGGTAAGAAGAGATTCAATGGTTTGTTCTATTTCATTGTGTAGAGTCGTTTAATTATATTAGTTAAGCACTTGTGTATATTAATCATTGCAAATTGTGTAGGTCTTTCGTACCGAACAAAAATCGTACAAGGTACTTTATTCCATTCCAAATATATAAACCCAATTTGAACTATCTTATTCTTCTTTTGAGAGGATGTCACAGGCAAAAATGAACGACATTATGGATTTTCAAAATTAAATTAAAATGATGATATTAAAGAATTAAAATGTGCAGTGCTTTTTTAAAGAAAACAAATTAAACTTGATAATTATTTTATAAAAATAATAAAAATTAAAAAGTCCCTAAAATAATATAAAAACTAGCGTGACATCCTCTTAAGATCTTACTTTTTATCAGTAGATTTTATTGATGTTTGAGTAAGTTTATTTAGAATTACTGTTAAAAATGGCTTGATTTTATCTGTAGGAATCGAAGCTGAATACTTTAACTACAGACGATACTGAAGATTCGGACATCCAGAGTGGCGCTTATCTTTATCCAATGAAGGACTCGCTGCGTTTGTTGGATGCTCATTTGATCTTTGAGCCTCTTTTGTCCTCTCTCTCAGTGATGCCGCAGCAGATGCTGTCAGCCATCGGATCTGGGAATGTTAACAATGTTTCCTCTCTGGATTCACTTGGGTTCAACCTTTCTTTGGTTGGGAATATGGAGGCTATGAGAATAGACATAGTAGTCAGTGAATTCGGCAAAGTCTCCGATAAGAAAAAAGGTATTTTAATATCAGGCAGAAAGAAAATAACAAATCTCACTTTTGTACTGAATCTTCGTTTATTTTGCAGCGAATAAATTTCAATCTAAAAAAGGTCTGGGAAACAATAAATTCCACCTGGACATTCCTCCGGAAACACCAGCGTTCCTTTGTGAAAAGATCGGCATCGATATTGATCTGAAAAAAGTTGCTGACATGACCGTAGATGATATACAAAGACAAAATGTATTGTACATATCTAGAGGACAGTTAAAAAAGCACACGAGTACTTTCGTCAATTTTAGCTTAAATATCAGGTACATCAGTCAGCAGGTGAATATGCCACTGTTGAGGCTGCTTCATCAAATCAGCAATATGTATCAGAATGTCAAAGAGACTCAAATGGAGTTGAAGGAACAGCAGCCCGAGACTAAGAGAAACAACAATTTGCTAGGAAATAACTTGACACCTAAAGATGCCTCTTCTTCAAGTAAATTTCAATTCAATCTTCGTATCTAGATTAAGAAGATATCAAAGTCACTGTACTTTATCCTTCTCATTCCCGGACAAACTTTATTTCATCTATCCTCTCACTCTTACGAGACTTTGACATCTTCTTACGTTTTTAAGATTTCTATATGTTTTTACAATTTACAGCTTCAGATCTGCGAGAACCGATAGTAATAAAGAAAATCGAAGAACCATTGTTAAGAAGTGGTTTTGAAACTAGTCAGCCAAAAATCATCTCGCCCTCCGCGAGCATTCGCTCTCGACCACAAAGCTTCGCACAGAAACTGCGCAGTACTGGCAAGAGTGTCAAGGGTTACATGAACCTAAGCGAAGGCGTGATAACGCCCAATTTTGTAACCAATCCGAACAGCTCTGGTTCAGAGAAATTCAGTACCATTTCAACGGAGAAAATCAAAAACACTGAAGAGATAGGCGGACCCAAATGCTGGAAGAAGATATACTGTCTTTTGGATTTGTACGCACCGAGGACCGACACCAAAACCATAACCCATAGATTTTCAGTACCCATTGATGTCGCGGAACACTTCAAAGGCGCGAAGAAGATGGAGACTGTAAATGAGGTTAAGGATGGAGATGTGGAAAAGGGTCTGGGAGTGGAAACTAGTTCGACTCCTGTGCCAGTGCCATCTAGAGAACTAAGTACGAAAATTGTTTTAATTTTTAATTACCAGAGTGAATTAATCGTTTTTAATAAAAATACTGTTTTTTTAGATGTCGTAGCAGGTGATAGGACTCGACTGGTGATTTTTGGTGTAGTGAAAATCCACCGCACTCGTCTGCTGGCAACTCTGAGTGGACTGAAACTTGAGGCTGAGATCACGAGTTTACAAGTGAGTTCCACCTGGCGTAAGAAGTCACGGCCGGTTAGCCTCGAGTTCAGTCTGACGGGCCAGATCGGTCGAACGATGATCGTCTTGCTAGAGGGCGTTGCACCCAGCCAGCAAACGGTGGTGAAGGTGATTGTCGGGAAGTCACAGGCTCTCTACTCGAGCGTTACGAGGCGCCAGAAAGATAAGAACAGTGGCTTACTAACGGTCGGGGCTGTGAATATCGACATTCCACAACATCCGGTAGTACTGCATGGCATGATGACTCGCGGTAGTAAACAATTGTCGTCCACTTTACAGGTATGAATTTAAATTTGCAAACAAAAGAAATACAAACAAGTTGTTTGATTAATTAATTTTTTATTTTGTTTATTTTTTAGGAATTGAGAGTCACTAGAACTTCTTCGAGGATGTCGAGAGGCCAGCAGCCGGAAGAAGCAGATGGCGCTCCTGGTAGTCCACATCAGTATCCACCAGCACCGACTGTCGATGTGGAAAAACCAAGATCCGGACCGAGCTTGCTAGACCCGATTGTTATGCAGTTCAATATCATCCTGCAAAGTCTTAGTATCACTGCAGCACTACTGCCATCTTTACAGGCGCAGTATAAAATGGACCAATTAAATAGCTCGGGAATCACTGGCAGTAAAGCCAAGTTCACCATCGACTTACCACGTCACAGTCTTAGTTTCACTACCAAAATTCAAGTAACCGAAGCAAACTTACCTTCGGAAGCTAGTATTGAGTTACCTAAGGTTCATGTGTCAGCGGAGTACATACAGGATGGAAATAGCAGCATTAATGACATGAAAATTGCTGGTCGGTTGAAATAAATCTCACTTTAGGAATTAATTATATCTTGATATTTGTAAATACATTTACATGATCTTTTAATATTCATCTTTTCTGTGGCACAGATGGCGTTGTGTTAAGACAAGGAAGCTACTTGAGCGCAGCGGCAGATATTGGAACTTTCAAACATTCCTTGACAACTGATCTTCTGAACCACTTGGTGTTCGTGCAAAAAGTTTTCATGCGAGAAGTTAACGAAGTTTTGCAAAAGGTTTACGGAGGCGAGAAACCAGTTCCTCTTTGGCTCGAAGATGAAGAACCCAGCACGACCTCCAGTTTGAAGAGAATACTGTTTTCTTTAATAATTCGCATCAAAGTAATTTTCCTTTTCAGATTCTTTTTAAAGAACATGAATATACCATCTGGTTTATATTTTGTCAAATTTAACTAAATAAATTCCTTTACTTATACAAATATTTCCACACGTCCGAAACTAATAAAAATGATTTCTTCTTTCTCCAGCGGATTCAACTAACAGCTACCACTCCCACCAACTCAGCAGTGCGACTCGAAACTGGAGCAGTGGAGTTCCAATTATCCAACCGCGTGCAAAATGTTTCAGGCTCGACCACCCAAGCAAATCCATACATGAAACTATTTGGCAAAGCTCAGGTGGACATTAACCTGAGTCTCGGTCAGCTGATCAAAAACATCATGTTTGAAGAAGCTGACCCGGAGTTTCAGCAGTATGCATTTTTCAACACCAGAGTGGTACTCCGCAACGCATTCCAGGAAGAAATGGCCCAGGGTGAGGATAAGGAAGTCGTTTTAATAACTCTGAAGCGACCACTGATTTACGTCCAACCAATGGCCATCGATAAAGCGATCCTTGTCTGGCTCAATTATAAGAATGCTTACGAATACTGGAACGAGAAACGGGCAAATCTAAATTACGAAGTGCTGACAGCGACTCAACAGGTGTTCGAGAAGGTGCCTTTTGGCCAACTCACAAGTCAGCTAGGCGCACCACATCTGGGCACTTTGTTTCTTCAACTAACTGTTGACGATATGGGAATTTGTCTGCCACTGAATCCGTTGCCTCCTAACAATTGGGGTCGAGGATTTTACGACTCCGATTCTAGAGGAGCTATGGTTATTACACTCGAAAATACGAGTTTGTCAGCTTGTAGTAGTGGAAGTCTTGTCAGTAAAGCTAGGTTAGTCACGAAACTATTTGTTTGTTTAGATTTAATATTTATTATTTTTCTTTTTACATTTAATGACTTCTTACTTGCAGATTTGTCGGACTCTGCTTCAGATTTGCGGATGATTTTGAAACTTCTTTAGATGACTGGAAACCGGACATGTCTGATAATAGTATTATGAATTTGTGTACCGTTTCTGAAGGCACCTATGAAGTCTGTAGTCGAACTATCGCCCAAAAAGCAGACAAGTCAGGTAATTAATGGATGAGAGGTTGAATGTAGTAATTGTGTGTTGTTGGATTTTTAGTCAAGTTCTTTATTAATTTAATACAATTTCAATTAGATAATGCCAAATGGATACTAAATGTACAGTGGAAAATGGAAGGTGTAGATATTCACGTTGATGTGAATGTAGGCCAGCAGTTGTCTGCCCTTGGTCGAACTCTTACAATGCTAACAGGATTTGAAGAAGACGATGCAAGAGTTCCTACAGATTATGATAGTGATGATGCTGATCAACCTGAACATAGTACTAGCCAGGTTAGAAATTTCATATGATTTTTGTAAATGTTCATATACAGTGTTTTCATTATAACATTTTAATTTCTCTAAAAGATACATTCTATGCTAAAATGTTTCAAGTTTTATTTTTCATTGTCAGCTATTCAATTTTTATTCAAATTTTGATAAAATAATGTTTTTAGGAAAGCATTTTGATGATGAAGAAATCGAAAAACTGGGTCGACATTTTGCCAGCGTTTGTTTTTGACCCATCTCTCGATGCTAAAGAACGGTCGAAGCTTATTGAAAAAGAAATGAATGAACAAGCTAAGGTCATCAACGACCTAAGATCCCTCGGAGCATCTCAAGGGACTATTGAACAAGAGTTGAAAAGATTGCACGACTTGGAAACTTTGGTCTTCAAAGACTTTCGCAGGTATGTTATTTGCTTTAAGATGGGACATGCAAAAATCGAAACATTTAAAATTTTAAAAACGCGTTGTCTAACACTATACCTGTAGCTCTTTGAATTTTTAAAAACATCTACTAATCAAGAAGTCAAGATATTAAATTTTTAAATTCGTGAATTTGATAGATACAGTAATACTGTCATTACATTTCTAACAAATTTAAAATTGATGTAGCGTTTGCCTCGCACAGTGAAATCATTCAAACATTTAGACAGCTATATGTTAATACGAAAAAATCATATGTATACATTTTAATTCAATTCTGACTATTACGTCATTTTTTACTATTATTAACAATTAACAAAAATATTAAAAAATATGCAATTTATAGTAAATTATAAATGGTTATTTTTGTGAGTTTGCATGTCATCGTGAAATTATTTCAAATACAGAACTTTAATTTCAAAAAAATTTATTATTACAGAGACATGATACAGAGACTGAGAAGACAGTCTATGAAATCCGGAATTAAAGGAAAATTCGGTTTGGGAAGTAAACCAAATACGTATAGATCGAAATCTTTCATTGTTCCCTCACCTACTCCGGAGCATCAGTTGGAAAGCCCAGAGGACGGAAATGTCGATATTACTTCGCCGAATTCTGCGAGTTATGAGAGCAGTCCTAAGAGTGGCCCTAGCAGGTCATTAAATTGTTACGCTGTTTAAATAAAATACACTCTTCGAAATGAGAAAATCTAATGTTTCTTTTACATTTGCAGATCTGCGTCTTTGAGAGTTCATAATTTAGTAGGACAAAGAGTTACATTTAGTGAAACCCACACAATGTACAGGTATTATTTTATTGACAATAAAATTATTATAGTTAATTATTGAATTTTATTAATTCATTCTTAATACAATTTCCCATAGGCAATCATCTCTTCCAAGCGCTGGTTCAGAATTGAGTCTGCCAGAAGGTGAATTAGATTGGCCAAGTTCGATAGATATCGATAACGAACGAGAATTAAGAAAGAAACATAGAGACGCAAGTTGTGCATCAAGTTATGATAGTATGGAAGGAAAGTGAGTGATTTTTTATTAAAAAACATTACAAACTTGAATTATTCTACATTTAATTACATTCTATAAATCAACTTTTTCAGTATTCCATTGCTGAATTCAAATGGACGAGAACACACTTCAATGTCCTCGCCTCACATATCTATGCAAAAACCACAAGAACCAAATATCGATTTTGAATTGGATATTAAAGTTTTGATCAACAGTGGAAAATGTGTTCTTCATACAAAAGATCCTGCAAGAGAGGATGAGTTAAGATTGTAAGTTGGATATAAAATTAGAATAAACAAAATTAATTTTTAAAGTAATTTATAAACATACCTTTATTTTTTGTAGGATGAGCAGAATGAAAAAAGAGCGTTCCTGTTCCGGTGGAACCTTCGAGTTTCAACCAAGTAGTCCGAGCAGTGCGAGAAAACACTTCGGCAGTAAAGACAAGTCTTCGACGGCTGGAAGTTCAACTCGCTTAAGATACTTTCATCACACAAACGTTTCTCTGGTCGACTTGACAACATTTCATATTCCAGGCTTGGACGTCAAAGTATTTATTTCAATTTCATTTATTAAATAAACATTGTGTTGAGTTAGAAAATAACAAAGATCAAATAAATACATTTAAACAATATTTAATTCCAGGTTCATTACGAATCGAAAACTCTACCAGAAGAAGGAACCTTTTCTCGCAGTTGCGACAGTGGTACCAGCCAGGTGTCGTCAGCTTCATCGACGTCTTTGAGAAAACCGAGTACCAAAAAAGCGAGTCTCTTCGCCTGGGCGACTCTGCAGAGTATCCCCGAAGAAACTATAATCAGTCCGCACATTCTCGAGTTCCTGGAACAGACTCTCGAACCTATCCCGAGTAAAACTCTGTACCGGGGAGGGGGAGGCCAGAGCAGCGTCTTCCCGTTGGATAATAATGAAAGTTCCTGGGCAGCGACAGCTGCTAGCAGTGGAAATTACGTTTACGCTAGTTTTCCTGTAGATGTCATTGTGTATTTTCATATGCAACCATCGACATTTAGGTTTTCTTGTCTGCCAGTTTCACGAGTCGAATGCATGCTCCAACTTCCCTCACTGGATATTGTTTTCTCCTCGAAACGTGCGGAGGAAGAAATGATTGAGTTCGGCGACAAAGTCGGTTCCTCGAGCAAAGATAGTGGCGCTGCCATCGGCGGACTGTCCGTGACTGGATGTCTAGCTGATTTCTCTATGTATATTTTCCATCCTTATGGAGGCGGCAAAAAATCGGGTTTGAAGGAAGCGCAGTGGTCGCCTCTCTCTGATAACGAGCGGAAAGACTCACTGAGCATCAACGTTGAGTTTATCAAACTCCATCTATCTCGCAGCAGAAAAGTCAATTTTCAAAATGAGCAATCGAAGAAAGGCCAGGATACTCGTGCTGAGATTCGTTTTTCTAGTAAGCATTTTGTAATAAAATTTTATTATGAAATTACATGCAATTTATTGTAAATAATAATTATTGGATTTTAATTTTGTATTATTTTTTTAATGGATTATATTCTATTATGATTTAAAAATGTTGTGTTCTGTTTTTTTCAGCAATTGCCGATATCGGTTCAGCGTCATTTAAGTATGATATGCGTCGTTTAACTGAGATTCTCGCATTTCCGAAAGCCTGGTACCGTCGCAGTATTGTAAGGAGACTGTTTTTAGGAGACCTAAGTTCTGGTACAGCTTATTCTGAACATGATGGTTACACTTCGTTGAATCAGGATGATGCTATTATGGGCAGCTCTTTGACGAGTAGATATTTCGATCGCCATGCGAGTGAATCTATGTCGAAAAGCGCGCCGGAGCAAAGTCCAACTTTGAACAGAGACAAATTGCGATTAAGCTTGGAAAGCGATTTACCTAGACAGACTAAATTGAAAGGTAAGATAAAAGACCCAGTTGTGACCATGTAAGACTGAAATTAATTAGAAAATGGAATTGAATTTAACAATTTTTTCGTATAAAATAACAATTAATCTAAAATAAAGTACAAACATTTAAACAATGAAAGGTATTTTTGCTAACATAATTAATTATTGCTACTAATTTTTAATGCATTTAATCGAATTTAATAAATTTGATGTATTTATTTCTTCTTTTATCATAAAAAATTAAACATTTCATACATCATTAAAAATTAAAATGTATTTAATATGTTCAAAATGTTCCTTAATGTTGACATAGTCACAAACTGAGGTTTTTATCTTAATTCGATTTTTCATTAGGTTCATTACGTTCAAGTTTTTTTTTTTATTTGTGTAGCAATTCTTATTTTTAATTAATATTTTTCAGATATTGGAAGAGGCTGGTCTTTCAGTGGAGAGAAACATACTTCTGAAGTTAAAATGCGAGAATCTGCATGGGAAACTTTGGTTTTGTTCTCTATTAATTTCACCAGATTGAATGTTCATATGAACATGGGAAATGTTATGGGAAATGTATCGTGGTTAATGAAGGATTTTCATTCGGATGGCAGGTTATCTATTGGAAGTACTGGTCGCAAAAATCTGTACATCGGAGTTGGTTTGGGCGGATCTAGTTTAGACGCCAAAGGCGGTATTGTAGGTGGAACAATCGAACTGAATAAAATTGACACTTACAGTAAGATATTTTATATTATTGTTAATTATTAAATTAAAATTAACGTTGGATCATTTAATTGATGTATGAAATCTGTGTTTAGCTTATATTCGAGAAGAACCAGACACAGAACCAGACCATATGTTGGGATTGAAAGTTTTCGCACTAGAACTGCGATTAGACTATATGGGAACAAGTGTACTAATGTCGCGTATTTCATCGCTAGATGTGACTTTGCGAGATGAATGGAAAATAAATCGCAGCCCCAGCAATGACTCTTTTATGCCAACGAGAAGGTGCAACATTATAATAATTAAAAAAAAGTTGTATTTTAATATCAAGAAATTATTTTAATACAATAATTATGTAAACTATTACATTAAAAAATTAATAAAATAATATAAACCAATAATAATATTAATTTTGATATCAATTGATATTGAAAAATTAATATTAAAAACTTTATATTTATTTAGTATATTATTAAATATACGCAAAATATTAATATTTCACATTTATTTTTCCAAAAATAAATTTATAGTAACATATTCGTTATATTTAAATATTACATTAAAATAGCAATACATTCTATAGTAATTGATTTACTGATCCAAAATTTATACATATTTTGCTTTTTTCAGGCTAGCCATAATATTTTTACATGGTGATCTCGGTTGGGACCAGCTTCAACTTATGATCAACAAATCCACGACCGCCGATTTGTTGAAAATGTTCAATAAACTCGATGAATTTTTTAGCCAGCAATTTAAGAGCAGTAAACGTGTTTTGAGCTCACTACAAACGAAACATCAGAAATTTAACAACAACAGTTTTAAGAAACGACAACAGAAAAAGAAAACAAACGAAGGTAATTTATTTTATTATTTATTAATTTATATTTTATGAATATGTAAACTAAAAATATTTAAATATTTGACAATAATAATCTTTACAAAAAACAACAATTTGTAAAATGTTTTTTTTTCACTGTAGGTCCTTGGACATTAAACCAGTCATCGGTGTCCGACGCGAGACATCATCGCCATTGGCAGCGAGTGTTATCTCAAGTTTCCGGTCTGAGGTTATGCAGTTTGAGGTTTGCGTTACCTCCAAATGGAACAGTTCTTGGAGGAACTATGGAACTTCATGGGTCAAATATTAGCCTGGCTTGCTTCCACGGCATTAGCTTTAAGAGTAAAAGCTGGGCACTATTTTCACTCAAAGAACCTTGTATCAGCTTCGCAACGGAGGCTCAGGAAATACCAAGTGTCGAATGTAATTAGGAATTTCGTAATTAAACTAAACAAATGATAAGATTTTTAATTGATTCATAAATTTAAAATTTACCAAGTTATGTTTATTTCTAATACATAATAATATTTATTATTAAAGTAGAAATTATTTAAATACGCTTCTGTCATTTTTATTTCAGCACCGACTACCTGCGATGTTCACGTGGTGCAGACTTTGACAGTGAGTCTGGGACAGCAACAGGAACAACACGCACGACATCATTCCATGGCAACTGTTTGCAGACTTAGTCGGAGTTTACTATTCCCACCACAATTCAAGTCTTTGCAGGAATGGTTCCACTATGCTTTTGCTAACAGCGAAATTGATGGTTAATATATTTTATGTTGCATGTTACATTTAATTAATAAGTTAATATGAATTTTGAAATTTTTAAACAAAACAAATGTTAATAAAAATTGTTAATATATTTTTCAAAATAATAATAACAAACATAATTTGTCGATAAATATAAGAAAGATTAAAAAGGAAGATAAAAATTAGTAATAAATATATAATATAAAATGAAACATAAAATGCAATACAATAACAAGAATATATTTCTTGAATGAAGAAAAAACAAAATCAAATTTTTCTTTTCACAGCCGTTGATCGTTTTCCCTGCGTCGAACGCGAGCGAGTCGAGAGCACTACGTTCGAAAACAGCAGCTCAGCTCGTGGCAAACCTTCTGTATCTTCTAGCAAGCTTCAAGATCACACACACACTCGCGAAGTAATATTTGCTCTGCCATCTTTGCAGCTCCATCTCAAAACCGAACACTTGCAGACTGCGAGAACTCCGGATGTGATTGGTAATTCGATATATTATTTTTTTATTAACTGAAACAAACAAAACTATCATCTTCACTACCAAATGATGATGTGTCTTTTAATCTTGAAACAATTCGAATGAATAAGAAAAAATCAATAAAAATAATATTAACGATAAAAGTAGATGCAAAAAAATACAAGCAATGGCTATTTTGCATATGTTATTGTATTTTTAGGACTGCCTAAACAAACTTTATACAGTGAGTACAAAGCTTCAGTTGCGAAATTCAGAAAGCAACGATCATTTAGTATGCTAGTTTGCCTCGCGCGAAATGATCCGCATGGCAGGAATGCAAGCCCAGTTTAGATAGAAATTTCCCTTTGAAATCACGAATAATTTATTGATGGTTTATCAATGACAATGAATTTCAGACAAATTTTTATCATCTGTCTTTTTCTAAACGGGTTCTTTTATTATAGATCATTTGAATATTTATATCACTCATATATTACCTTTTTAGCATGTTTTTATTTCTTAACACAAAGACACTTTGGAAACTGCAGTTAGTACTAATTTCTGGTTTCTTTTTGAAGGTGAAAAACCGCTGGTGGAGTGCAGCTTCATCACAGAGTTCGAGGACCACATTTTCGTAACCGTCGACGCAGAGGCCTTCTTTTTCCTACACGACCTCATCACTTCCTATGTAAAAGAAAGAGTCGTATGTTATTTTAAGTTTAAGTTCAGCTTTTGAGTTTCAGTTTAACTTTTGTCAATTTTGTTCTTTTGCTTTATTTATTTGTTGATTCTTTTATTTACGGTATAATAATTATTAAGAACGATTTAATAACTTGGTGAAAATCGTTTTGTTATTTTCAGAATTTCGGTGGAAGAGCTCACAGTCCTGATCCTCAGGAAAGAAAAACTAGTACTGCGTCGACAACCACAACGTCTAATTCTGCAACAGTAACTACAGTGACAACTGAAGATGAACGTAAGAAAAAACAGTTTGATCCATCAGACATTTTCATTAAAGACTGGCGATCTTACCGATGTAAAACCTGGCACTTGGAACCAACTGTGAGGTAATGAAAATTTGATTAAAAATTAAAGTTAAACAAAAATCTATTTAGAAGGTGTATGTTGTTTTTAGGTGTTTGAGTTTTATTAAGTTTATAGTTAATTATAAAGTTGTGAAATTAGAATATGATTTATTCTTTAAGTCAATCAAAACCAAAATATGTTAATACACTATTAACTGTTTTATTTTTAATGGTAATGGTTTAAAATATAAAAAATGAAAATTGTTTTTAATTATTTTTTATAAAAAATATTAATTCTATTAAGTAATTATATATTTTTTTAGTATAGACAAGTCTATGTGTATATAAAATGTTGGATTTACTTTTTATTGGTTTTATCATTTGGAAAGTTTCATAAAATGAAAAATTTTTTTAATCATTAAATGTAGAGGATTATTTAAAAGTTTAGAATATAAAATTTCGAATCTGTTTTGTTTTTGAAAATTATTTTGATTG
>JABFQD010000284.1:0-29950 GCA_022817045.1 Psix sp. ZL-2020
TCAAGTTCTATTTTAATTAAAAATTTAATTGTAATTAAAAATTGATTAAAAGTCAGTATAAATCTGTGTAACTTTATTGTTTTCGTTTAGGCCTTAAAATTTAAACTCTGTAATTTTAAATCATTAAAAAGAAAAATATTGTCTTCCTTTTTATTTTTGATATTGAAGTGAGTTTAATAGATGGTGACAGGTGGTATAAATAAACATGAACAATTTAATCTTTTCTATTTCAGCTTTATCGTGATCTCATATGAAATGAAATGTTGAATTTTATGACAAATATTTAATATTCTGAATTAATGTAAAAAAATAAATCCACTTTCAACACGTATTTAATAAAAGTGTCACAAAATCTAAGTACAAACAGTATCATTTCATATACATTTGTATACCTATGTTAGTATGAGAAAAAGGAATATGAGCAGATGAATGAAAAGAATTTTATAAATTTTAATTTTACATTCTGAAATAGTTTTGCATATTAAAATCAAATTTCATATCATTTTCATGCATAGGAAATCTTATATAACTTCTAACATAAGAAATCGAAGATGAAAATTGCTACATCGACTTTTTCCTATATTTTTCAAATTTTATCTGTGATAGCCTTTGGCGAACACCTTTTCTGCTCTGTCTTTATATTTATGTATAGATAAATGTATCTGAAGGATTTCTCATGTAATAATATCAGAAAATAGAGAATAAAATAACCATAAAAATTGACATTCATATTATTCGATGTTGTAACTATTGTGTTTTTAAAGTACAACATATTTGAGACAAGTAGGTTTTCCTCATTTTCGACTGCTATTTTTGTCTCTTATTTGTTCACACTCTTGATCGAAATTTAAGTAGAATATTGTTTAAAACAACATTCACCAGCGAGATACTAATTTATTCACCGCAATTTTTTGTTTATGAAATTGTTTTTGCGACTTGTTTTACTGCTATGTTTTGTTTGAAACCCAACAGAGTTGCTTCTTCATGATTTTCCAAATATTTCCAGTTCGTTTTCATGAATACAATAAAACGAAGAAAAAATATCCATAAAATTGTGCATTGAAAATGTTATATTTTTCCAGTATCTTTACATTTTTGCATTGCTGGAATAACTTTATGAGTTTTTAAATTCATTTTATGTATTTATCTTTTGCGTTAAAAATATATTCTGTAATATGCAGTAAATGAATAGAAAAAAGCGTGTTTTCTACACAAAGAAAATATAATGGATATATAAAAAATTAAATTACAATACGTTTTAACAGTATTGAACGTATTTGAAGTGTTTCTTTTTTTTTTACTAAGCAAAATCTCATTCTTTCATGTTTCTTAAGAAAAGTTGAAACCTCAAAGAATAATCATCCAACGATTCCTTTTATAAATTTGATATTATTTAATTGTCGTTAAGCTAAATGAAATTTACTTTACAATTGAATTTCGAGATAACAACATAATTTTGCAAGTTCATTAATGTATAAAGATTCGTTTAATGAGTTCAGTTATTTGGATTTATCAGAATGTTAAATCTAGTGAATGATTTTGTTGCGAATTTGTTGTAGCAAGCGAACTCTTTACTCGTCGATTTGAAGATATTGATCAAGTCGGAAAGAACTCGAGCTATTTTTAGTGCTTATAATGAACGCAAATTTCGAGTGTCAATGCTTCGCCGTTTTTCATCAATTTTTTTTTTTCAACACTAGAAGCTCGTAATAATAAAGATGGTTTCGCGTGATACAAGTCAGGGTGTTCATAAACCATTTTACTAATGAATTTCGTTTTCATAATCATGTCCGCAGGACCAAATTATGCAAACTATGATTAAGCTGTTGCTCAAGTTATGACGTAACAGGCTCGTGATTTATACGTACGATGAAGTAGACCGATAACAATCGTCGACGATTTTGCGCGATTTTCGCACCACGATAATCATAAATTGATGCTTTTTGCGGAACCATATAGTAAATGCAAGGATGTAATTTCATACCTATAGAAACGATGAGAATCTCGTTCTTTTTTATTTCTGCTCGTTAATAAAAATATTAATATTTTCATTGAAACTGCAATTTCTTACCAACTTATAACTATCTTTTTTCAAGTTAATCTTTTCCTGCTGTGGCAACTTACCTGAAACAAAGTAAACATAAAATTAATTTTCTGATATAAAAAGAAGTAATGCAAAATTCATGAATTATTAATTGAACAAAAACTACATTATACTTTTTATATTTGGTGAGATATAATAATGTTTCCAGATTTGTATATAATCTAAAAGCCAAAATATTTTTGAATCGTTTTGTCTGGTCTATTTATTTTTTGTTATAAAATTATTTTTTGGTATGACGTAATAATTAAGCAATTTTTGAAAGCGATTTTTTCCACTGAGTTTAAAATAATAACTCAAATATGTCTGGATTGAAACGTGATTTTTCGGATAGAAATATGCCCAAAATGTCGCAATGTTTTTATATTAAATGCCATCCATTTATTTGCAGTTGTGCGATATGGAAAGAGTACAAATGGCAATTAGGCCAGCGCCATAAAACACGCAGCATTGGTATCCATATTTCACGAATTATTGCAACAAGTAATTGACTTTTCGTGTTGCGAACGTCGAAAAATGGCGCAATAAACGGAACCATTGTGTCCGTTTCAGGCGAATTTGCTTACGCAATGGAAATCGTGGGCAGTGTAAAAAAATCAGAAAATATTTCAAAAAATGTACTGCGACGTGGCGGAAAAAATATGTTCCGGTTTGTTGGAGCTCTAATGCAAGTCAGTTGGGTTCCATATAGTGAGTACGTAAAAGATATGCACATTTATCTAAACAACAACATCGCAACTGATTTTCGAATAGACCGCAAAAAAGTAGACCGTCAGAAGATTTCAGTGAAAAAAGACTTGGAATTATGTAGTCTAAGAACGATGCAATTCTAAATCGTGAAGTTATTGGAAAACCATTCGAGGGATTAATGCACAGCGTTAATTCTTTTATCCGCAATGAATGGTTTGGAAACGGTAATTGAAATTCGCAGCATAGTGCTGTAATTGAACGTTCGGATACGGTCAAAGAAAAATGGGCTTAGAGCTTGAGATCTTCACACATTTTCTATCCAGCGAAAGTAACTATTTGTGAACAAACCTATAATAAAGCTTAGTTTTAACACTTTTCTTTTCTTGTGTGTGTGTTTTTTTTATAAGTTTTCCAAAAATTCAGCACCATAAGTTCGCAATTTATTAAGACTGTTTCCTTTTTTATTATGTGAAGTTTTAAAATGAAATTTCAAGAATCAAAGGTCTTAATACGAATTAAATATACAGAAAAAAGTTTTCAACTGAAAATATTCTTTGCGTACAAAATAGCTGAAATTCAGAGAAGTTCAAAATATTAAGAAAAAAATGAATGAGCAAATTTTGAAAACTTGATTGGAAAGTATGATTTTTTGTCCTTAAAAAAAAAACTTCTTGCTTAAAACAACATGGATACTACGTTCGTGTATATTGAGACTTTTCTTATTCTAAAACATGTTTTCTCTTGTTACAAACTCTTGAATGCAAGAACCTTTTTTTATTTATATTAAAAGATTACTTTTTTAACTAAGTAATAAGAGAGAAATGGTACTGCACAAATAAGTTTTCCTTTGACTCGCAGAAACTTGTTTAAGAATAATTCACTCAATATACACTGTGCATCAAAACTGTCCCTATTATTTTCAATTCAAATACAGTACAATAAATATAAACAATGAGATCAAACGCGATCAAAGTTAATAATTCTGTAAAAAAGTACTGGAAATTTGAAATTTCGTGATTGTCTATCATTTATAACCAAACTTTATGTAGTACATACAAGGAATTCGAATAGAATATACATAAAATACTAAGATCACTGAAAATTTCGTGTAATTGATTGAAATGGTATAGTTTAATTTTTGTCCGTGAATAGAGCATAGTCACGTTCTTCCAATAAACATACAAAACTTGGGTACATTTTTCCCGGCTTCTGGCAGAGTAGAAAAATCGCGACAAAAATATACGGGTGAAATTGTTAATGACACGCGAATGACGTGTTATTAGACGTCAGACTGAGAGGTTGAATGAGTTGACGAGCGGCGTATAAGTAGAATGTCTTAGAAGAGTCGGAACAGCGCACGTAATCCCACCTTACGGCTTACTATTTCCGGCATCGATCGAGCCCGCTCGCGAGGAAAGACTGCGCGCGGCCGGCCGAAAGAGAGGGAAGCAACGAGTCGCGGTAGGCACGTTAATGCCGCGTCCTAAGGTTAAGGCTAGAGAGCATCCAAGGTCATTGTTCCCTCGTGGCACACACTACTTTGCTAAACTGCGCTCGCTTTATCCAGAGTGCGGGCCGTCGACTTCGCTTCGCGATGATATATCGACGAATCGACCTTCGCAGCTGCTCTCAAACCCAATCCACGCCCGAACCAAACAAAGCCTTTGGATTCTTTTCCATCTCCAGTCAGTCCGGAACATCCAGCTCTAGCTCTTGGATCAGTCAACACTTTGCTCGTACGCGAACAAAATGAGTATATGTCAAAATAAGTTTTGACATTTTATTTTGACATGTTTTACATTAATAATATATAAATTCAATAGAAATAAAAACAGAATTCAACTAGAACAGTTTTATAGAGTGAAAACATATTTTTATAATTATTATTTATCAAAGCTGGTTGCTATTTTGTTACAGTGAGATGATTTTAGATTTATGATGTTCATTTTCCACAAATCGTTCAAATACAATGTACATATAATTTCTTTTATGATCCATAAATGTGGTAAATATATGCTGTGTAAATGGTGGATTTATTTTATCATTTATACATCATAAATGTTACACATAAGTACATTTGATACTTGGAGACATGTATAAATACTCATATACAACGGATATGGAGTATTCATATTTTATTGATTAAAGTTTGCATCTTAACACATACTTTTCATTGTGCATATACAAGAAATTTCTTAAAAATTTGATGATCATAAAACAGAGGAAAACAGCAAAAATAACGATAATAACGTGGTAATAAAATTTCATTGAATTCTGCTGATGACTTTTTTATCACGAATAATTTTAATTTTCAAATATCGTACTTGAACAAATTGCTTAAATACATTCATCGTCATGAACGTTATTAGATAATCAATTGAAATTGCGATGGAAAAATTTCTATACGATTCCATTTTTGAATTGGTACAAATTCCACTTACAGCTCTTGCACTTGCCTTGATAAAATATTCCATCTCATATTTCACATTTCATACGTTCATAAATTTGGTTCTTTTCCGGCCGATCTGCGGCATATTACAATAAAAAAACTCTTTAAACTTAGCTCCTTCAATTGTACCGAATTAGTCGAGAATGATGAACACTTGCTTTCAGAATCAAATATATTATCTAAAACCTCGCAATCGTTTAATGCCCAACTATTTTTATTTGAATGGATATAAATAGTTGAGCACCTTCATCAAATGAAATGGATTCAAATTGCGCGCATTGAATACAAAAAACTTAAATGTATTCGCGTCATATTAATTCACACATTGTTGCCTGTGAATTGTGCCTGTTTTGAAATAAAACCGGGCAGGTAATTCCATATCTAATATTATATAATGTATAATCAAATGCTGTTATATATAATAACAATACAATTTATTATAAATAAAAATATTCAAGTTGTTTTATCTTCAAAACAACTTAAAACTAACTTCAACGCAAAAGTTAAATATTCCAATGAAATAACAACAATACTATAACATATGACAATAAAAATAACAAAAATTGAAATTTTACTTTCTGCTTCGGAATTTATGTTATCACTCAAGATTGCCGCCAAGCTGCAGTTCATCTTAGAAACGTAAGAGCGTCGTGTTTCATGTCTAAATCGAGTTTTAATTAAATTTGGCGCGAAGCAAATTACTCGGCAGTTATCGTTGTTTCGCAGCTAAATAAAGAAGGATAATGCATGCAGCACGCGTCAGTTACGCGCAACGCGTACACACTAATAAGGAGAGAGGACGGAAGGAGGGAAAAAAGCGAGAGGAACGCGAATAAACAAGGCTCATTTGTGCGCGCTCGTGATTAATGATCACCAAGTATACGCGCTTGCGCGAATAGTAACAAAATCAATAGACCTGTACAATCATTCAAGTCATTTACATCGCTTAATGACAGCCGCGCGCGGGACAGCCAAGTTCATTTTCTGACGTGCTTAGCGTCGCGAATGTGCTGAGCATAATCAGTATCGATAGTCCTCAACGAGAGACTCCAAACCAATCAGCGTCGAGTGTGTTCGAAAACATTCCGCTTAAATGGCTCAATTGAATTTTATACTAAGGAAAAGATGATCAAATGGTTATTCAATTAGTTATGTATTTTGCCGATTATGTAAATCGATCTCTCAGCTTGACAAATGGAATATTATTTTGTAAAAGTAGTAGCTCCACAGTATCACCATTACGATTATGTGTGACATAGCAATTTTATCAAACATTACACAAATATTTAGTCAAATCAATCAAACTTTTGTTCAAACGGATTTTTATTCATTTTCATCCATTTTTCTAGATTTGATTATGATTGATCAAATATTTCTATGGAAATCCTTTAAAATTTTATATGCTGTAAAAATACATTCGCTTGTTGCGTATGGTATAGAGAAATACAACTTTAAAGCATTTATAATAAAAAAAAAAATCTTTACAAAATATTTATTGAATTTCACGACAAATGTATAAATTCTTTTTTACGATTCTTCATAAAATTATTGCACTGACACTAAATATTCGTTTCAACTGAACTATATAATCATTAAAAAGTTAGAAATACAATTATTTTATTTAATCATCATGGTAAAATTTTATTTCAATTAAAAATAATATATTACTATTCCGTAAAAGCAGAAAAAAAAACGGTAACGAAGAAAATGCTACAAATTCAGCATCTATGATCGGTAAGAATATAAACATAATCAAGCTAAGATTGAGATGATTAAGTTTTCCGGAGCAGAGCGGAGCCGAAACAAAACATCGCAAGCTTTTGTTCGCTTTTCGTGCTTTGCAACTGAATTACGCCAATTTCAGACCATTAAAGGTAATTCTTTACGGAAAAAAAATGTGTCGTTTATTTCGCGAGACAGTGCACGAACTGATCGTAAGGCGCCCGGGTAGTCTCGTTACAGTTATACATTGCGATTTTCTTATTTACAGGCTGATTTACGAAATTTGCCGCAGTAGCTTTTATGGGTACAAACTGACGGGCGTTTTCACGACGTGAACACAGAGGATGAAATCAGCGTGAAACGCGGCCAATTTGAAAGCCAAATTGTTGCCAGTCTCGCCCCTGTTGCATCCGTCCCGACGCTCCATTCAATCTCACCCTCCACCACCTCCCCCTCTGTCAATCGCCCCGCCCTCCGATTAAAGCCCGGCGTTGGGAAAGCTTCGATCTCGTTTTTTCGCTTGGTCTCGTCCAGTGACACTGCATAAACCCAATTGTTCCGATAATCCAACAGAGCAAAGTGTCGTAAAAATGCAAGTGCGCGGGCACACGGACACATACAAAATCCGAGTAGTGGCTTGACACGTGTTGACGTCACGTCGCCCTTGTCGATACGGGGATTAATGACATATAGAACAAGAAACAATGATACATAACGTCTGATCGTTAACATCCGATTTTGTTCGACTTGTTTCTGCTTTATATTACATGTATCCTATATAATATATAGGATACATAAAGAAGAAATATATAGCGATACGAAACGCGTTATGTTCTGAAACATATATGTAATACGTTACACATATATATGATATTTAATTCCTATTTATTAATATACATATATATAAAATTGATATATAAAAGAATTGATTTGTATAAATTGCGAGCACAACAATATTGTGATTCTGAGCGTGTGTTCAGAAGTTATGTGGACGAAAATGAGAGAAAATCGGTTGTTTTCATCAGAGTGATTTTGCGGATAAAAGCTTGCAGACTTATCAAAATAATCCGAAACGTCAGAAGCGGCTGAAGCTAAGATTAATTGCTTAGAGGGCAATGTCCAAGTTCGGGGTGTTAGTCGAATAAATGTCGGATAAAAACACAGAAGAAAGCCTAGATGTGAGGCTAGACACTCGCTCGATCGATCGGCCGCGCTCGTTGGCAAGCGCTCAGACGCATCGACGGCCTCCGATCTGACTTATGGGGGTCAATGTTGGGTCTTCCTCTTCCGCGCGTGCTACTCACCTCCGACTTCGCAGCAGCAAACCCTTCAAACCGAAGGGTTCGTACAGCCGTAGTATCATTTTAAAATTTATCTCTGTTCGTCGGGATAAAATGTGTATAATATTTAACAAATAAAAATGACTCGTTTAGTGGTTGTTCTTAATGAAATGTCAGATGAAATTAAAGGAACGAACGAGAATGAAAGTTCAAGAGAAAAATATGACGCTGTTTCGTGATCTTTCAGGGGCTTAACAAGTTCAATATTATTTTACGACGCAGCGAGTCGTAACGGAGAATCAATCACTCTTGTATAAATATCTTATCTGTTTCTTTTTATTTTATTTTTATCTTGCTGAGTTGAGTAAACCCTTGAATGGGCATTTCAATTAATTGGAAATTTTATTCTACTGTGATAAGAGATCTACGGGAAAACGAGAAAAGATCGAAGAGAAGTGCAGCGTTGATAAAATCAGCGACATTGCAAGACGTTCGAGTACTTCTTTATTAGGCTTCGATAAACAATCTTGGAACATTATCAAACACCGGAATTCGCTTAAAAGAACAAAACAGTTTCGCCGACGATTAATCTGATCGTTATTCATTGTACAATTCAATTGAATATAATTACAATGATAAAAATTGTGTACACACAAAAATAATTGGCTTGTCGAAACAAATTTTATAAGTTATTAAATATTCCTACCATTTCAATTTTTTAGTTCGACGGTCGTGCGTTTTTATTTTCGTGCACCATTTATTTAATTGTACAAACAATTTTCTTTAAATCTTTTTTTATATTATTTACGAATCCAAAATCCACTCAAACCATATTTGAATAATAAATATCGTGTTGGTATTAAAAATTAACAATGTGTTAAATACGAAAATTGTACACTGCAACTTTTTTAAATGACTACTATTTTCTATAAAATAAAAAAAGTTCTTTTTTCAAACAAAATACGAATTTTTAGATACAACTTGTTTTTGTTTTCGTACCTCTGTCTCTGTCTTGCACTCAATCAATTGTTTTAATTGTTCCCAAAACTACACTATTCCATTAAAAAAGGATAGGTAAAACGTTAGCAACAAATCACAAAGGCTCAATGTTTCTAGTGGATGAAAAATAATTGCGCTTTTGTCTATGTTAGTTGTGTTGATCGTAGAGCGAGAATTGCTTTGAGACAATGAAACCTGTAATGAGGTTCGTCGTACAAATGTCGTCTTCGATTGTGACAAAAGATTTTCCGATTCAACGCAAAGTTCGTCGCGCGTATCGATTTCGCACAATATAGCAACTTCGGGCGGCCCATTTTATCGAAGCTCTCGGCTACATTCCGACGAACGCCGAAGACTAACGAGCACCCAATGCAGCGAAACATCGCTTCGAAGGTTCGCGGCGATTTGCGCGTGTTTTAATCACACTGACAATCATCGCTCGTTTGCAAAAGTCACATTTTATACAGCATTCATAAACAATGTATAATTACCGCCGAGCAAGTGTAATTTTTGTCTTTATTTGTTTGTCTCAATTCAAAGCAGCTCCTTAGACGACTCATTGTTGAGTTTATATAATAACTTATTTGTTCATGTCGTCTCAAAACAAAATTTATCGGATGTCTGAACACTGCTTTACGTGACATCAGGTGCTTTTCATTTTCCACAAAGCCACTTTCTTCATTTCGATCTTTTGAATTCAAAAAGAATTCCTCGGACGCAAAAAAATCTTTTACTTCATACTACCAGACTTCAACTTTTACACAAGTTTGTGGATTATTTAATTGTACTTTTTATACAACTCTTTGTACTTTTTTGACTTTCGCTGATTTGCTAACGAAAATGTTCATTAAATCCACGTCAATTTTAACTTTAAATGTCAATCTGAAATCTTCAAACTAAGAGTGTCGACAAGCGAAAACCTTCTCGTTTAAAGAATTTGTCAACAGTTCACAATAAATATTGATTCTATTTTGGCCAAAAAGTTTTCTTTGAGTATAAAAATAAGTTGGCAGAACAATTGTATGAAAATTAATTATCGAAAATAATGAATAGAAGAATAAGTAAAATGTAAAAGAAGGAAAAGGAGGTCCGTATAGCACTTCAATTTAACAATGAATTCAATTACTTTACCATCAATCAAATATTTTTCCAAGTATATTAACAAAACATCTTGTTCATTTTTTGTGGATATTAGCAATTGCGCTACAGGTTGTTTTTCTAATAATAGCCGTGAAGTTTGATCCATTGGCAAATATTATGATTTCCGATTGAAAACATTGTACGTACAATTTTATGATAAAATAACATTAAATCGTGAAACATGTAGTGAAAAGTATAAACATTATTTTTGTTGCAAAATTCATTTTAATCAAAGATCATGATAAATTAATTACATACACTACAATTTCATAATATAATTGCTTATAATAATCATAATATATATGATGTGGTATCAGCAATATAATTTTTACAAATATTTTTTGTGCAAAAAGATTATTGTTTTGTATCTTTGGACGAGACGTCTAAAAGAAAAATTTGTTGTAAAATTAACTCTTGTTAAATGATTCCTTTGGTTGGTGCGGATTAAATTATAATGCAAGAATATCTCATTAATCTACGATGAGGTGTAATTGGATCGCGCTCGTTTAACAGAAATAAATCACGCTTCATGAAACTGGTAAAGCTCATTGATAATCTCTTCGCAAGAGACGGAAACGTATCTATAAAAGTCGGTTGTATTTAAACTTATTTATGGTTGGTCAAATGTACAAGGTAAAACATTGATAAGCTCAACCTCAACATTTTTTCTTTTTTTTTCTTTTTTACATTTCCCGTTCAATCATGACAACGTTCTGACGTGGAAATTCAATAAAACTGTTTCGACTATCCAATTATTTATAATCTTAACATAAAGTTTTCTATGTTTATAATCATAAGAAAATTATCCAATTAATTAAAGCCAAGCGAGGAATTTTATATTTTGAAATTTTATTTTTCGCAATTAATTATAAATTATTATATAATAGCTATAAATCAACGTCACTGTTTTGAGAATGTACACCATTAGAGAAACTAAATGTATGCTCTCATTTTTTTTTGATATTAAATTTGTTAATGGGATCGAACATTTAAAACAAATGTGAAAAAAATGTAATTTTGATGTTCGGGTTCATGTTCAATTTCGTATTCGATGAATAATTCATTAAGCCAAAATAATTAAACAATAGCACGCAGTTTGTCGTATAGTGGTCAAAGATTTAATGTTGTTTAACAATGAATAAATTTCCATTTTCATACATTTTGGTGCAAAGTGTCATTTTCTTGAATTTTTCAAAAATGCAACACTAAAAATCGATTCAAATAAATACATTCTAACAATGTCACACAAATAGTAATTCAATGAAATATCAAACAACTCTGGTTAAATAGAATACACATTTATGTTATATTTGTTTTTGATTTGATTATTCGGAATTTGCATTATACTATTCAAAGCAAACATCATTTTTCAGTTGCACATAATTTTTCCGCGGTACTAAAACTGCAACTGTATTAAGTCCTTTATTCAATTTCTACAAACAACGTTTCGAAGAGAATCGCGGGTATATCACTTGAGTATTCACTTTTTGCACTAGATTTACGGACGAGATAAATTTGCAATCACTTTTTGCGTGAGCACGGTTTAGTGGAAAACAAATGCATAATACAATTAACTTCTATTTAGTCTTAAACAACATGAATTGAATTCGATGTCCAATCAAAAACAGAAAAAATCAATAACAAAATGAATATTGCCTTCAAAGAAAACTTTTGCACGTTCGTTTAGAAAGTGACTATTTTTTAAATTAGTGCAAATAGCTTTTCTGCGTAAAATAGGTCGTTTTGTTAATTTTATTTGATATTTTGACAGGAAATCATCGGAAACATGTTATGAAATATACAAATATCTGAAAGGCTGATTTACAACGATGTTATCCAGTGTTTCAATTCGCTTTGGTTTATTCGTTAGCATAAACCGGTCAAATAACTTAAAAGCCCATTTAATTATGAGTTACTATAATGAAACTAGCGTAATAACGAAAGAAACCAGTTTGCACATGTGTGTGCAAAGTAATAGGCACGTGTTACGCTAAACAGTGCGAGAGTGTGTATGTGTGGCCATAATTGTACAAATATATACGTTTAACGAGTTGCTTTGTCGCTCACCGAGCGAGGGCCGTTAAAGAGGAAAGTAAAGGAAAGCGAAACACAAGACGCGAAAAGGAAAGGAGGCAAAGGAAAGGGAAACAAGTTTTCTGGCGCGCTCGCGAGACTAGTTCTTTCGCGCATCCGATTTCCGTCCACAAGGTTTCGTTTGAATACAAAAGTTAAACAGGAAAAGCGACCCGGTGAACTCATAAACAATATATAAGTGCAACAAATTAGAAAGGAAACTCGCAAACAGAGAACTGTAAAATGCTAGCTTTTTTACAGTATTCTTGACTTAGTTTCAATGAATAACAAAATTGTCTGCCTTTTAATTACAGTTATTTCGATTTACATATTCGCTAAATAGCAGTTTCCAATCAGCTATTCAAAGACTTGTATCGAACATAATTACATGTCTAATACAACAAACGCAAGTATCTATATAAGCCCCTTTTCAATCACAAAGCATGAAACAGAGCCAAATGCCATGCTTTTTGAATTATAGCTTCTAGTCATTTATATTTAAATATTAATTCAATAGCGAATCTAATTGACCAAAAACAGTCGTGCTGCTGCTGTGCCAGAGTCACTTTTTCAGCAAATTGTCACGAATACAATTCACGATGATCAATGACGATGTGAATCGCTAATTTGAATGTCGTACTAGCTTGCCGCTGTCACGAAACCAGCTAGGTTTTAAACTCGAAACTTAAATTGGCTAAAGAACTGTTCATAACTCGCGCAAACCAGGTCAAACGACACGACTTAATTATTAATATAGATTAATTCGAGTTCCGTGACTTTTCGCGACGACGCGAACAACAAATTCACCTGTCCAAAACGTGTTATGTTTTTGCTTCGAGCGTATAAACTTTTACAGCTCGCCATTAGGCGCATGTGTAACAACACCTAGATACAGACATGTGCAAAATTACATTAATCAATGATGCATTCTGATATATAATAGCAGCGCTTTGCATTTCATCCAATCCGATTGTTTTCTCACTGGTTCAAATCATCTTACGAGCATACAAGCATTTTTTATGAATAGGCCGCTTTTTTATCATATTGACGTTATTCAATTTTTCGTTCGCCGGTACTTTCATCTTTGCTACTCGGTGCATTAAATAATCATGGTTGTGTAATTAAGCTTTCGCGCTGTTATTTTTATCACGCATTGTTTAATGAGTATAATAAATTGCGTCACGCAATGAGCTCAAGCTCGAGCTTTTATGTTAGAGCTCGTAAAACAACGGCTTGAGAGTATTTTTAATTAAGTCGCAAAACACGCCAAATGTTCTGCAAACAAAATTGATGCAACTTTCGCTGCAAGAATTTTAGTTACAATTACAACGATTTCGTTTATATTAAGTAATAATTCTTTTATATATGCAGTTACGGATGCATTAAGAATAAGTAAATGTAAAATTAAGGAACTAGTGTACTTAAAGAGAACTACTGCACCAAGAAGAAAGAAAAAAAGTATTTGTCAAGTTATATGAAAATCTGCACAAGCAATTTATAAGAGAAGCAGATAAAATATCACATACAAAAAAGCCAAATTGACCATATGAAAGACTTCCAGTCCAGGTCTGTGAATTTCCGTTAATTCAAATTTTTGTATATAAAACAAAGTCACGTTTTTGAATGAATATGTAACATTTAGCGTTTCTTTCCACTGCATGTAAATAGAAGAACGCTGAATTTGGTTTGAATGAATTAGTTTTTCAAAATGATTGCGTGTCAGTTCTTGATGATCGATTGGGAAGACTGATTTTGTGCGATTATTGAAAAGTGAGCATTTGTCATTCAAAAACAGGTCTAAATGAGATGTTCGATAAATCCGTGGTATTACGAGCACAATCCATAATGATATTTTTCCGTCAGGACGATCAAAGCGTCATCATTTATGAAATAGAACATAATTTTGCGTGGTAGCGATTCCAACAAAATTATTCTGTAGGCCAAAATACATAGCCGAATGCAATGCATGTCGGTAACAGTATGCATGCCGTGTCATATAAACGAAAGATCAATGAAGCTCGAAATATTAATCACTGCTGTCAATTATTCGACAACTTGCAAGCGACGATTTGTATCCATAATAATGACTTTCTAACAATTAAATTTCTCCTTCGGAAACCATTTTTTACAGTTCCAATTTGTTCAATGAAATTGGCTTGTTATTGAATTAAGAAAAATTTGTCAGTGTCCAGAAAAGGCGGAAAAAACATATTCATATTTCAAGTTATGGGACAGATATGAAATTCTTCAAAGGGATTCTATAAATAATATTCTTAATTTATTCAATAAAGATATTAAATTATTGGTAGATTCTTGCTCAAATCACACAGTTAATAAAGTGTTAATATAAGTTAACAACTTTATATTTTCATTTGAAGGAATTTATCGTTTCCAAATTGACACAGCGTAAATTTCTTACTTTTACTTTGTGTGTAATAAAAAACATAAATCTTCATACGATTATGAGAATGTTGAAAAAACATTCAACATTTGGTTTTAAAGAAGTGCAAAAGTTATACGGTTATGTCTAATTATGGCATTGACATTAAATGGTTTTCACACTTTAATGTAGAAAGTATTTCGGTTTTCGTAAATTTATTTTATTTTTCACCTCGTCTTTTTCAGTATGCTCATGTAAATTCGAAGAGGGAAAAGCAATTTAATGGAACTCTCAAAGGGATTACTTCCAAATTGGAGTGCCGAGCTTCTTTAAAGATTTCGGTACGAAGGCAGTCGAACACAATAACATATCTATATATGACTTGAAGGTTTTCCATGTTCTTTTAAAACATATATAATTTGTCTATATTTAAAATTACATTATAACCGACTAATTTCTCTAACAAGTATGCTTTATATAAATATATAAAAAAACATATTTTTAGCTGATATATTTAATACTTGGATAAACAAATCTGCGCAATATGCAATATCCGTAAAAATTTCTGTTACTTTGACCGTATACACGTTATGATATTGAACATAAATTGATCAAACTTTTACTTAAAATAAATGAAACCAATCTCGATTTACCTTTAAATAACCAATAATTTTATCGGCTTTATAAGCGGTACAAGTTCTATTATTTATTTACAATAACAACAATGTGCAAGTAGAAACAATTTATATAAATCACGGTGCACATTTTTAAGGTGTTTCTTCATAAATTTGTATTATATATAATAAAAGCCAGGTTTATCTTATCTGTTCTGTGCTCAGCTCAACATTTTTCAAATCCAAAAGCTCTCATATAACGGATTTCAAGCTTACCTGAAACAGAACAAATAAATTATATATTATTAATTATTTACGCCCAGTAAAGCTTAGACATCGAACATTAAATTATTTATTGCCCATTTATAGGTTTCTTCCTCAAATATATATGCGATATCAATTTAAAATATAACTCGATTCAGTGCAAAATCTTTAGTAATAATATTTCAAAAAAATACGTTCATAAACGTTTTTATCAATGCCTGTATGTGTGATTCTAATATAAAATAATCACATCGAATTTATATATGACTAAAGATATTGCATTAAATGAAAATTATGTCACCAAAGAAATTACACCTGGTAAAACCTATCCAGCCTTTATGTTAGTTCAGAGTATTTAATTCTCGTCGAGAAAGTAATATGTTCTCTGCATGTTGATTCAGCAATGTCATATACAGTCAAGATTCTTCATTGGTGTTTATCTTAGAATTCTTTTTGTATTTTGATATTCTACATTACAATTTATACCAAACATAACACTCAGATTTTTGTTTAGTTTTAAGATCTATTTTAATTTAATACTTTTTCATTTAGCAAATGGGGGTCATTTTCAACAAAATATTTACAGGAAAAGTTAAAATGAATATAATTCGATTGTACAATCCAGTCGCAAATTGCTCATCGAAGTACTGACGTTGAGCTAATTATCATATAATTGAATCAACGTCCGGTCCCGCTGAAATGAGTGGATCTAATTTCGTTAGTGTGGAGCAGCGTACGAGCAATATACTGTAACATACGGGCAGTGAAAGAAGACGAATTGAAAGAACCTCATTTTGGAATACGACACCGTGACGAAGATGAGGGAAACTTGCGCAATGCCCACATATCCTCGTCGTCCTGAGTGTCTCTCTGAGATTCTTTATTCCTTGCTATTCGTGTTTTTGACAGGCCGACGAAATCATATTTGATTTCAGAAATGAATCATGTTTCATTCATTTTTCTCTAATAGCAATAATTCTCAGTATATTACAGAGCAAATAAAATCTTGTAGAAAAATGTTAGTAATTGAGTCATATTTGTTACCAATAGTGACGTGATACTGTATTTTTCATAAGTTTGAAACCAAATTTCTATATAAATCGACTTAATCCGTGGTTTAATTGAGTTAAGAATTCATTTCAAGGTAACACTTGTGACTTTACATTTCTAATAAAATGAATTTTCGCAGAGAGAATGGCTCATTTATCGTCAAGTTTCCAGTTATATCGGGTTTCGAGTTAAAGAGAATTTCAAAACTGCTCTTTTTTTAAGTCAATTGTTCTCCCGTAATCTAATCTCAGTGTCATTTTTAGTATCGTTTAATTTCCGCATAAAAATATTTTTTTTATTATATTTTCAAGTAGCAACTTACTTACACAGAACATATTAATCAATACGCGTTATACGTAAAGTAAATAATTCTGTGAAAGTGCACATTTTTTTGGCAATCACAAGATTAATGGTCACAATTTTATGTAGGAAAAGGATGAAACACCTAAAACAAGGAAACACGATGATGAAAAGGGCGTCAAGTATTTGATCCAGGTAAAAGTGGAATGTGACTGTAGAGGGCGAAGTAATTCGAGATGTTATCTAGGTAGGTATGGGGTTGTCGCAGGAAGTGAATTCCAGTTGGTTTCGAGGCTTTACTGAGGAATCAATAACTTGGCTGTTGACGGAAAATTTCGCGTCCCGTCTGATCCTCCGGACAACTACGAGCGGACGTGACGTCATCGTCTGCTAACTCAAGAGCCTCGTCACGAAAGCCGCCGCTGCCGCCGCCGTCGCCGCCGCCGCCGCTTCAGTTACAGCCATTTCTTTTTTCTCCTCGCCTTTTTTCGCTCGTTTCCATTGCTTTCGTCGGCACACGCACACACTCGCACAATTATGTAAACATACGAACTTTGACTGGCCGTCGCCTCCACCAATTATTTATCGTTGTTGTGAGCCGAGATCGGCTAGCAGATTTGTGTGGATCCGGAGAAACAGACTGTGCCGCCAAGTTTGCGCCGCATTTCAGGCAAGGTTGCAGAGAACAAACTCAAAAAACGAGATGAAAAAATGTCGAATTTTTAAGAATTAGAATCTTACAAAGCAAAATGTGTTCCAAATAACCTTTTGAATAATAAACAATGCACATTTTCAAAGCGAACAAAAATGACAATTGCGCATTACGCTTGCATTAAATTTTCTTTTTTTAATACAAAATAATACGTTGAACTTGTATATTTTGAAAATTAATCAAACCATCTCGAACAGCGATTTTAATAAAAGACACGAAATGGCTATTTTTAGTTGAATATTTCCGTCAACTAATCGTTTTCGATTATTATTTGCAATCGCGCATCTGTTCGCGCGATAAAAACGTTATTGCGTCGTATTATCGTAAATCATGCGGGCCTTCGGTCTCGTAAATCGTAATCTCGGCGAACCTCGCGTAAATCTGATTATCTAGTTGGATAGTAAACCAACCATACTCATTTTGTTTGTTTCTTCGATTTTGTTGCTGATAAATACATAATATACGGTCCAAATCGCCTGGGGATTGATTATCCAAGTCACTTCGAGAACTCAAAGGATCAATTTGATAAATGATAAACTTGTTGCTGCGCGCGCGAGGTGACGGTAATTTCGCGATGAAAATCTATTCAGTGGAAACGAAACGTGATTTTAGTTCTGTTGGCGCGAATTATACACGTACGATCCGAAGTAACAGCTGGCTGATATTTTCAAATTGTCTCTGTTGCTAGTTGTGACTTTTCCCGACGCAGTTCACTGCAAGCTGCATTTTAACTTTGATACTTCATATACACATTATTATTGTGACAATTGAAATCGATTTTCGTTTTACCAAGCAACACGGCGATACATATTTATTCATTTATAGTAAACCCGTGTTTTGGTTATAATTGATTTCAGCGATTTGTATATTTCACATTTTTTCCCTGCATTCCGAAGAGTAATTTATCATTCTAAATTATCATTTAACATTTAATGATGCGGCTTTTTTACGCCGACAAAAATGCTAGACAATTTTGTAGCAAGAAAGTTTTGCGTTACTTTCCAGTAAGCTCGAAAAGAATAAACTTTTATTTCCTGGCAGCGGTTCGTTGCGCTTCGCAGACGATGAACGCACGGCTGCCGAATACGACCTGCGTCCAATGAACACCTCGGATGTTCCGCGAATTTCGTTTTCGAACTTTGCACTACTTTCTTCAGAGACTTTCAAAGACGGTTGCACTTGTTAAATTTCGATCCCTTCGCTGTATCTAAACATCATCAAATTGAATATGATTTCATATTTGTTACACATTCGTCTTGATTATTAAAAAAATTCTATCGAAATTTGTTTCAAAAAATAGAAAATATCATTCTTATTCAAAGAATTCGGTTTTCTATATATATTTTATGGATTCTTCCAGGCGCGCGTTTTTCTCCAAGATATTTCTATAATCAGATTATCGAAGTTAAGAGACAGATTGCGTTATAATATTCGCAAACCTGTGGATGGATTGAATAAATTTATCTCGAAAAAACGAAAGCTAATGAAATGAGGATTGGAATGGTGTTAATCAGTGAAACGTTATCTAATAAAAACGAGCGCGCTGAAATGATTCGTAGATTTTCTGCGCAGTAGTATTATGTGTAACGTTCATAACGGCGACAGCCCACCTTGTTTTCGATATGACTCGGTGGATATGATGCGAAAACGTTGTTTGTCAATCCAAAATTTGATTCATGGCATTTTTTCCAATTAAGCAACGTAATTGATGTTCGGTGTTATTGTTTCGAAGCCGAGATTGTTATTCGGACCAAGCATCGTCAATTTAGTGTTTAATATCTGCGCTTAATGGCGAGAAGAAAATTACAAGTCGAGTCCTTATACAACGTAACTTTTTCAATTAACAAGAGCTTAATGAACGGGTAACTGGAGTTTACATCGTCGGCGTAATAACAAACGCTGTTCCAAAACAACGTCACTTATGCGCGTGTCATCACTTTTCCGTCGTTACGTCAGTCGATCTTCGCCTTGACATGTACCTCGAATTATCCGGCGGAGCGTCCTATGGGGAATTCGTACCAAGCGAATGCCGAATAGTTTTTGCTCACTCTTCAAACACAGACCTCACTTTTCTACGTGACTCACACGCAAAATTTGTACTTCTGACGCTGAAATCAGCTTTTTTCACTTCGACTGTTGGTCAATTTTCCCAGGCCATAATGAATCAACAATGCGGCATCAGTCGTTTTCTCGAAACAAAAGTTGGCTCGGCACGGATAACAGTTGGCGGCTTTCGATTGGCTTAAACTGAATTCAGAATAATGATTAACAATAAAATGACGTCAACGAAGTTTGTCAATGAAATATTCATACGAAAATCATAAATCGTGGTTCGTAAATGCGAATCATTAATTTCTCTCACGCGTCAGGAGCACGGAATCTTGATCGTAGTTGCGGCAACGGGCTTCCAATTCAGAAAATTTACTACTGGTATTATCATGCATTCCACGCCGATCATTCATTTTACGATTCAATCTTCTTAATGATCTTATATCCGACGTGAACGCCGGTCAGTTGCGCGCGCCACCTTAAATCGGCCGACGAAAATTACGTGCCGTTTTTTTTGCGTGCGCGCGAGTCGACGAACACTCAAATGTTTATGTTCAAGAACAATCGAGCTCTCATCGGCAACGACTCGACCGATTGCCAATCAGCCGCGAAACTCTCTGCTGCGAGCAACGTTCTCGTTTCCGACTGACACGCTGGAGCCTCTGTTCTTTGCTTTGCTTCATCGCTAAACATAACTCACCACTCTACGAATCCTCGACTCCGCAGAATAATATATCAGTCGGCGAATGTGCCCTTCGCGTTCTCCAGCTTTTATTTTTACGGTTTTTGCAAAATCGGTAATTTCGGCAGTCTGAAGTCTTTCACATTTTCAGTAGAATTTCGTACTGTACATTTATTATACTGAGAACAATGTCATCTTAGAATTTTTTTTCATTGGATATACATTCTATATTTCAATTAATATAATACAATACAAAATTGATGTAATCATCATTGTTATTTTTATCATGTTTATATTAAACTATGCTTTCGATCATTGTAATTACTGTATTATTTAGCTGAAAATTATAAAATATAATGAATTCTGAAGTAGAATACATATTTCAATACTTTAAACAAATTTGAGCATTTGTCAGATGGACGAAACAATAATTTTGAAATTCAATACTACGATATGATAAAAAGAATATATAATTTTGCAGTTCAAAAAAGAAACATTCAAATGAAATGTAACATTATAACGAAACAAACAATTCTTCCAAAACCTCATAGTATGAGAAGACATATTCTAATTTGTACATTGTTGAAATCGCAGATGATAATAAACGTTTCGTAGTGTATGAAAAATATTCGTCGGAGAATAAAAAAATAGTATGAGAGTAAAGACAAAATGAAACATAGCCGCGAGAAAGTGCAGCGTATTTCTTAATAAAGTCTAGCGAAAACAAAAATGCATTACAGCGGCGTCGAAGAATGCGCATCAATTTGAATAATGTATTTCTATAAATAAATATGGTGCATTACAGGAATACACAGCGTTTCGCATGCAACCCCGATGTTGTATCGCAAGATTAGGCTGGGATTAATGTTTATCGGAGCATCGCTCATGAAGTATTAAGCAGTTTTCTCTAGATTACTCCTATGCTCTCAAAGGTGAATCAAACTTTGCTCATTTCCTTGCTAATTAGATTTTGCTTCGTATTTGTGTTGAATCCACGGACTGTCAAAGCTTTCAGTCGTCAAAAAATTGAGTATGACGTCACGTAAGACTAATGAATCAATGTCAAAACAATGAATTGATCAGACAACCTTATTTGCAACATTTAATAAAGCAATTTTTCATTTTAAATTACTTTCCTCTGATAAGATATCAATCAAATACAAAATCGAGTATTAGATATTTGAATATGAACCACAAGCAAATTCTTTAAGATAATATGACATCCGGTTTAGCTCTGTCTCTCTTCTACGTACAAATGTTTATTGTACTTCATCCATCTTTGTTGTACTTATATAACTAGCATACAGTTTTATCGAAACAAAGCCATTATGTCTTTTTTTATCATTACAATGAAGATAAATGGAATAAATGATGTAGAAAAAGGCGAAAATAATTATATGGATTATTTTGAGTGTATGCAAATAAGAGACGAAAAACTGATTAAATTTGCATGATTTTTGCGTGACGCTCGAGCGTAATCTGAAATCGGAATGGCGCTGCGATTTGTATTCGGTGCGTATCGCTGTGGCAGCTTGAACGCGAAGGCGTCAGTGTCGGTTCGTCGCGCGCCCCATAGAAAGTGCGCGCGCACACTCACGCACCATATTTAATGCATAGACGCGATCCCACGGCTGCATCCAATTAAGCTGGAAGCCTCTTACGTCAGCGCGCGACTTGCACTTTTCTCGGCTATTGCGCGCATCCGAAAGCGCGCAAAAGAAAAGGTCGCTCGTGGATTTAAAATTCATTTTTCGCATGACGAGACATCGCTGTTTTTTTCTCCCTCGACTCGTTTTTGGGTTTCAATCACTACATTCTTTGACGCCTTCTTGACAAATAAACACGATGACGTTAAACGCGCTGAAGGCAAATTATAAAAATGAATATTTAAATTAACGAGGCAAGCGGATGATGAACAATTTCGCTTAGAAGCTGTGCTTTCGCGAAGATTCGAAGGGAAAACGTTGCAGGCAATTTGAAAATTAAGCGACAAAAAATAAAACCATTTAGAGATTTTGATTTATTAATTATTCCGGTATGCTTCTCGCGAAATTCACGAGATTCCGTATAAATAATTTTCTTGCCGCTGCTTTGTTTCTCCGATTCGCCAAAGTACCGCTCGACATTATGATTTGTAACGACGTACCAGCAGCCAGTTTCGTTTATCCCTACGTCGCAATATTTTTTCGACTTTTTCTCTGGCGCCCGCTTATCTGAAACTTTTTAATAATGAAATACCGTCTCTCTGAAAGAAAGGATCATCCGCCCTCAACTTCTGTTGACTACTTTCTTGACAAATGCCTCTTCTTTTTTAAATTATAAAACATTAATAATGATTTACTCGACTAAATCTGTATTCCATAGTAATGTATGTCTTTTCACACGAAAAAATGCAGAAAAACAGTGAAGAGTGCTTATACTTAAGATATGAACAAATAGTCAAATTATCCACTTTTTTTAAGACAAAATCCCAAATAGTTTATTTTCTTGATAACTATAATTAAAAATATATTTCTAATGAAATCGTATTTTTGATCAAATTATAAGAATTTCTTATATATTTTCAATTCAGTACTGTGTTTTAGAAATATTCACTTGCTATTTATAATTTTATTCAAAAAGATAAACAAGTTAATAAGTTTGCTAAAAAACTTAATTCTGAATATAAGAACAGCAAATATAAAATTCGTACAAAAATTATAATAAAATGTTGAACAAAGTCTGAAATAAAACAGAATAAAAAATTACCATTATGTTAATATACACTTTAATACTTCAATAATAATTATCGCATGCATTCTTTATTTATCTTAAATATACTTAGCAGTTTAGTAATTTTTATTAATGAATTAATGATATAATTTAGACTTTTTCTCCATGAATAATTTATTATTTATAATCAAATTTTCAAATGCAATCAATTCTCTTAACATGTTGACCTTTATCAAATACAAATTATTATTTAATTCAATATCCCGCAAATATTATTTACGTATATTCTGTTTGGTAATAAATGATTCAAGCATCAGAAACAAATCTCCACACACAGAGAAAATCATCATGAAATTTTTCGTTTTCATTATAAATGTGTCTTACATGAAATACATTAAAAGTAGCAATGACTTGCAATAAACCTTGACATGGTTATATGAAATTTTTCTACAATCCTCCGCAATTTTACATTTGTCAACTACACTATATTGTATACACATTTAGGGATGAATAATCAACAAAAATGAGGCAAATTTCTTCATTTTTACGCATAGTTTAAAATTGTTTTCCGTTTTGTTAAAAGCTTTTCAATTTTATCAACACAATTACCATAACCACTAAATATGTTTTCCTTATTCATAGGAAAATATTTTCATAATGGAATAACATTTTTCCGATGTTAGTTTAATATCAAGAATAATACAAAAATATAAACATGTAGAATTAACAAAAAAGCAGGAAAAAAGTGTGCGATTCCTGCTGAATATTTTTTAACTTCCTGTGTCTACATATCCCAGCCTCGTCGTTGTTGATACAACATTAACGAAATGTTCTAAAACGGAAACTTTTTCATGAGTTTACAGAATGCGCATATTCATAATCGTCTTCTCTGCAAGCTTATCACTTACGTTCTATCTCCATGAAAAAGCTTGAATAATAATGACCATACCTTTCTTATTAATCGCAGGACAACATGAAACAATGTTAATTAGCTCGAAGTCGTTTCAAAAGGATATATTAATATTGAGTTTCGACTTTTTCCTCGCGCTGATCATAATTGAGTGTAAATCATTTTGACCTCAACTGCACTATATGGATAAAATGCATATAGTGCATTTTATCGAAATACTGATACTAAAGAGACGTAGGATATATTATTAATACAGAGGTAGGAAGGCATCGTGTCATTTACGATCGCGCATAATTGAATTGCGATGCATGCGCACGACGTTTTATTACGGTTGCGTACAATCCGCGAGGTGGTGCGGGACCAAGGGGACTAAATCGTAGTCCATGAGTGATGCACTTTCGACGAGTTCGCGACATCTGCGGTCAGAGATAACGTACATATGCGCGTCACGTGTTCCATCAGCGTATATACCTTATCTGTTAGCTGTGTGCGTGTGTATCGCACACGAATACACGCTACAACTAGTCATACGATATAATATAAAGTTACCGCGGTGCATAACGTCTGAAGTGGAGGTATCCTTTTTCGTTCAATATCGTCGCTCTCTTTTCATTGTTCTCCGGCAAAAGAAAGCACGCTCGGTTTACACGCATGCTCGCCGTGTGCCGAAAACGTATCGCCGGAAACGCCGGAGTGGGTCCTCTCCGTTTCCGTCAGTTCGTGCGGTTTAATCGTTGTGGGTTCAAAAAATGCGCAGGCCTTTGTTTAATTAATGTCGATTGAAAGGCTGCTGTTTGTCATCAAATAATAGAGATAACGTTATGTTTTGTTTGAAATTAATCGCTATAGCTCACCAAAACAGGTCAAGGGGATTCTGACTTTTTATCCCCGCATCTCTGTTTACAAAATGCATTCGCTTTAAAAAATTTATTTCAAAACGCACTCGACAAGGGTATTAAACAATTTTTTTTCTACAGCCAACATTACTGCGCTCTATTTTTGCGCCGAAATGTGCGCTATTGAATAATAAAAGAAAAGCGGAAGTACGGTGAAATGAAAAAGTGTATTATGATGTTATCGAGGCGCATTTATCAGATATTAAAACGCGGATAATTAATATACCTATGTTTAGAGCAGATGAACTTTCCTCATAAGAAGTTGAATCCGTCTCTCTTCATCTGTCTTTCGTTGTTTCGCTGTCTCTGTCGGAGCGCAAGTTCGATACGGAGCGATTTCCGGTCTGTTGCGTATGCGCTCGGTTAATTTCCGCGTGCACACGTCTCGAGCCGTTACACGCGGCCGATGAGATCGAACGTTTACAGTGATGAAAAAAGTGACGCGCGAAAAAAGGAGAGGTGGATGTCGCTCGAACGAGCACGCGAATCCGAGCCTTTATGAGACGTCACTCAAAAGTGTCAGTGCGCGATCGCCCACTTGAAATCGCGTTGTTTTGTCGTCTGTCAAATACACACGTATCTCGTTACGCGCATCGTCAACGTATCTCATTTGTTCAGCTCGATTTCATTTTATAAATCACTTGATAATTATATATACATATCACTTTTCCATTAAGTCCATATCGTGCTATTAAATTGATTTCAATATGAGATAATGTTAATTTCCGAATTGGGAGAGTTCATATTAGAAAATTCATAAAGAATAAACATTGTTTAATAAACTTCAAGTAATTTTCCAACGTAATAAATTAAATTAGGAATTTGTACAATGTAATAGACAAGATAATATATATAACAACTTTGACGTTCATATCATTATTTAATAAGATGTTTTCTAAAACTACGTTAATAGAAAGGATGTTCATCGAACTATTCAATATAATCAACATATTGTAGCTAAAAACGATACAATAAGTTTCACTTCAATAAAACAATAATAATCTAATAATGAAATCATTATATTGTTATATAGAACGATATCAATTTTGTAAAGAATGATTGCTTCGCGAATGAGGAAAAAACATGCGGAGATGTTAATATCAAAGGGACTGAAATACAGAAAGAAATGTAATAATTTCATTTAGTTTTTTTTCAGTGTAAAGAACTATAAAAAATAATATTTTAATGTCGTATCAAGTTTAATTAACGTGCTTCATTCTTTTTTACTTTTGAAATTTATTTTAAACAAAAATTTAAGTATGCATGCTTTATTACTTTTATAGCATGATAATACAAAATTTAAATCAAATTTACTGTAGGATGAAATTTTTCAGATAATCAATAAAGAATGTTTACTGACAAAATCAATAAAAGTGTTTACAAGAGAAATTTGGTTGTTCAGATTGTTTCTCTTTGATTTATTAAATTATGTAATTTAATCCCTGTTTAGTCAGTATTAATCAAAATGTTACAAATTTCTTTAAGATAGTATTTTAATTTCTAAAACTAGTATTTATCAAAGACACATTTATTGAATGAATAAGTAGATAAAATTATTACACATTCTACAGTTAAATTTTGTTGTACATTTCTCGTTATCATTTTTTAAGTAAATCTGGCAAAATTTCTTCTGACGTTATCTTAAGAAAAGCTAATAAGATTCTTCGACGTATGTATCTTCTGCGTTCCTTTTATTTATTAAAATCTGAATTAAATACGCTAATTTCGTTGACTTCAATTTAATTGAAATGAAATCATTAAAAATATAATTTTTATATCAATATTTCTATCATAATTGCTATATTTAAATTTTTTTACAAACAATTATATTTAACCATTATTTAAATTTTAAATGTCAATTGAAACTTACATTATTCTCTCATTTAAACATAAATTATATATTTAATAATTAACTTTAAACACGATATAATTAAAAGTCATTTAATTTAACAGCGAACGTATGAAATATTAGATTTTTATGAAAGTAATTTTGAAATGATATTTTCATCTTTTTTGTGTTGCAGAAAATGATGGAGTACATTATGATACTAAAAGTAATATTTCCTAATTTGGGTGTGATTGCCACTCACGTTAAGTCAAAGTATTTTTGCTTATTTATTTAAATGTACAAACTGTAAGACATGAGATTTAATTAACATATAATTCCAATTGAAATTGAAAGCGACCGAAAATTACACATCGCAAATATATAACGAGGACGTGTGTAACGCGATACGATAAGCGATTTGCTTGGTTATTGATTAATGTTATGAACAATTCGAACGACAAAATTGTTTTCACGAAATCATGAATGTTATTTGAAAGGATCAAAGAATCTCAATTCGTAGCATTGAAATGCGCAGTTTTTTGCATCGCATCGAGTTGAGCTCTAAAATTAATGACGTCAAAGAGTATCTTCCGATAGGACTTGAAATTCGACGGCTGACGAGAACGTTGAATAATAAAAATAAAATAAACTTCATTCCGTCCCAGTTTCGGGTCGATGAAAAATTCATAAACACATTTTTATCAATCAGACAAGTATACGTCGAGGTCGAAAATATATTTCGCTATGATTTAGTATTGCAAATGTTTAATATATCGAATAAACTCGATTAAAAAATTGCCAACGCGAATAAAACATCTGTCATTGTTTAGTATCTCACAAAGCGTAAGTTTGTGATGGCAAAATCTAATAATTTAATAAATATAATATCAAGTGAAGGTTGCAGTATGTTGGCTCGTTATAATAATCAATAACTTAACATGCGGCAATTGAAAAAACGAATAACCACGAACACGAGAAAAGACTTTTGCGTCAGTATGATTAATCGAGAAATAATTCGGTATATCGTCGCACTGGTGAAGTATGGCTGTAGGAAAGCTTGTTCTCGAGGTATCGTTATTTTTAGTATATCCGGCTTCGCGCGCACATACAGCGTGCATTTACGTATCGCGCGTTGCGACTTGCATTTTTTCCTCGCGCGAACCAGTAAGGAACTCGACGCTGGCATTCATCGACATGTACATTCTACAAATCAAATGAGCAAAAAGAACTGGCGCGATATTTTCAATTTACGCACGTTCAAGTTGCTTTATGGATGAAAAATGGAGCGTTTTTTTAATCAATGCCGCGAACTTGATAAATGCGAGTGTGTCAGAAATAAAATGTTTCGTAATTTTTGTGTCGATGGAAAAAGCTGGAAGGAGACTTTTTGCGAAGCTTTCAAAAAGTCAGAATTCGATAAATGATCGTCGCGGAGTTGGGATCAAAATAAATCGGCCAATTGTGTAGGACATCCTTTGGTAATTTCATCAGCGATGAAAAGAATTTTTTTTCCAATATGAAATACATTATGTGAACAAAGAAAAATAATTATGAATAGGATCGCGTTACTAATAAGCTTCCGGGTTGAATGAAAACCGAAAAGTGAACTTCCTGAATTAAAAGAATGCCAATTGTTCGCATAACAAAAACGAATTTATCTACCAGTAACATGTAACGATGAAATGGAGCGAAAAATAAGAATCAAGTTTGAAAGTTGTACTCAAACAGAAAAAAACCGAAACATTTCAAAATTGATAATTCAAATTATTTCTCTGCATAATGAATATCCAAGTAATATATAATGAGCTGCATTAATAAAGTATCAATTCACAAAAATAACAGCAGATGATTATTCGAAATATTTGTTTTTCTTGTGAACCGTTGTAGAAATGGATATTGGGAAAAATGTGGATAGGCTCGAGAAACGTCCATAGTTTTAAATAAACGTTTAAGTATATTTCTATCCTCGGTAGCTCGCAACGATCGCACGCGACCTGTCGGCACAGTATGTTCACCTCTCGAGCGCTGGATCTTTGTTGCAAACTTACACGGCCCCCACCCTAGCTCTTTTTCTCCGTTCTCGGCCACGTCGAGAAAATACTCGTAGAAAATTGCTGCTTTTTTCTTTCAATTAAGGATACGCCAAACAAAATAACCTTTAAGCATAACACAAGAGGAAAAAAATATTTCAAAATTGTCAATTAAATTACCAAGCGTGGTGGCTATGTAAAATAAAAATGGCGCTAATTATGAATTGAAATTGAACAAGCTATTACATATATGTAATATTTAATTAATATATTAATTAAATATGAAAATATTAATATGTATTTTCACGGAGTAAAAAAAAAATATCATACCTAACGCAGTTTGCTATGAAAGCATGAAATTGTATATTTATCCGTCAAAAGTTTAAGGTATGGTTTTTTGAAATATTTGTGCCTCAGTAATATTTACTGAATCAATTTTTTGGTGACTTTAGTCGAGCTTATTTCCCTCTTTCTTTACTCCACATCACTTCTTTTCGTCACGTTTCTCGTCGGTTCTCGGCCATCTATATGAGATTCCTGGGTGGTTCTGGCTGTAGAAATGATATTTGAATTATTTGCGTCACGACTCGCGTGAGTCGCTGGCGAATCGTCGTGTACAACACAACGGAACACATCGCGACAAAATGACAGCTTTTCTTTTGCGCGGCGCCCTCATAACGGAGCCCTCCAAAAGTGCGCGATATTGACGAGACGGCGGATATTTCATTTTTCTTCTTCGTCTATCTTTTTCAACATCCCTTCCTTTCCGGGTACGTCATAAATAGTCGGCAGAATCTTGATAGCGAATTGCGATTCGCGGACGATATTTTTAGTGAGATTCAATTTCGAAAAGTTTATTGTGCAGGAAATTTGATTACGGCAAAGATTAATGTTATTGAAAACATATCCACTATATATTTTGTTGTTGATCAATGTCGAAGATTGTTGCAGCGCAAAAGGTTGCGCAAACGATCGATCGAGAAATCGTCGTGAAGACGAAACTAATAAATCGACGGAACGAAAGTGTATAACAAAGGATCATCGTAGACTTGAAATCTATATATATATA